>MU664977.1:80242-90564 GCA_026770625.1 Nicotiana glauca
ATGAAATGAAAAGTGTCGGGGATAAAGATGACTTGTTGGTGGCATACTTCAGTAAAAGTTTGATTGGGGCAGCTTTAGAATGGTATAATCATCACGATGTGGGCAAATGGCCTACATTAGGTGATATGGCTCAAGATTTTGTGCGACACTTTCAGCACAATAAAGACATTACCCCAAATTGCTCCTCCCTATCTCAGACTAAAAAGAAACCCAAGGAGATCTTTAAGGATTTATGGCTCAAATGGAATGAGCAGGTTGCTCGGGATGATCTTGCTATTGATAGAAAAGATGTTGCTGAGTCCCATCCACAAAAAGGTCCGATAATTGTTCTTGCCAAACCTGTTTAACCTCAAAATAAACTCCAAACCAATCCCCCGAAAAATACCTGATCTTTTGTTAAACCACCAAGTCATAACCTCCGCCAACAACAAGGTCTGGTGGTCGTTCTTGCTAAACATTCCCAACCACCATACCGACCCCATGAACGTCCCCAAAAGCCACACTATCTACCAAATAACACCCGGCCATTGGCCCCATTACCAAGTCACGCCCAGAAACCGGCACCAATAGCCCGAAACTATCATGTTCATCACTTTCAAGCACTCAACAATACTGGAAAATGGAGGCATGGAGAGAAACAGAGGCAAAGGGACAATTTTACGCCCATTGGTGAATCCTACTCAAGCTTGTGTGAAAATTTAAAATGAGTCGGTCTGATTAAACCGCTCCTTGGATATACTCCAGACCCAAAGGCGAAAGGCTTTGATCCTACTGTTCGATGCATGTACCACTCTAATGTCCAGGGGCATAGCAGTGAAAACTGTCGTTCTTTGAAAAGGAAAATAGAAAGAATGATCCGAGAAGGAGTAATTGTGGCCAGTAACAAGGACAAGGAGCCTGCAATTTATCTGGGAAATCTGTTGATCAAAGTCAATAATAGTTTTGGCCATATTGATGTGAAACTCAGTGGCTAAGATGTCGGTCGTGACAATTGGGAAGACACTCCATCTCTTGGTCACCAGAGTGGAGTTTTGGTGGTTTATTTTGGGTATCATTTCTGTTGTTCAAGTCATTTCAAGGTTGTAATCCAGACACTGTCTTGAGAATCAATCCCTTCTACCTTTTCCTCTTTGGTTGATTAGTAATAAGCTTGTTTAGTACCACCTAGATTTGTAATTCTAGTCTAGTCTGTTCGTTTTGTTGTTTCAACCCATTAGTGTAATACAATCCTCTGTTTCCCGACACTTCTAGTCAATCCATTTCTAATTATTGTACAATTCTTTTCATATTGATTTTAGCGACATGACATGCACATAAGTCTCGGCTTGATTTAAAAATCAATTTAGCAATGAAACAATATTGAAGATGTAAGGATACTCGGAAGAAACAAAAACATATTGGAATACTGTGAAGCCTGAAATAAGTGAATACTGGGTGGAAGCAGAACTGTGGAAGTGCATCGTGCCTCATCGGTTTAAAAGCCAAAGGCAAGAATACACCAATTTTAAAGGGACCATTCGTGGTATCGAGATTATTGCCCAATGGCACTAAGAATCAGCAAATACAGAAGGCAAATATGTAAGTCAATTAAAAGGTCCTAACTGTATAGTTTGTACTTGGTATGTTTTGAAGATTGGAATGACGAAGTCATTTTGTTCTGCTATCTAAACACTTTATCCAGTGCTATCCCTTTGAGCCTTATTATATTTTCTTTCATATCCCTCTTTCGGAATCAACAACAAAAATCGAGGATTGAGCAGGGAAATCAAGTGTAGAAATAAAAGAAAGAAGAAAAGAAGAGAAAAGAAAGAAAAGAAGAAAAGAAAAGAAAGAAAAGAAGGAAAGAAAAAGAGAAAAGAAAAAAAAGAAAAGAAGAAAAGAAAAAAGAGAAAAGAGAAGAAAAGGAAAAGAAGAAAAGAAAGAAAAAGAAAGAAAAAGAAAAAAAAATAGAAAAGAAAAGAAGATGAAAAAAAATGGAAGGAAGGAAAAAGATCGCAACAAATGTAGTTGCCTGAACTACGTTTGACTTGATCCCGAAAGGGTACGTAGGCAACCTCACTGAGGTTCAGTCACAACGGAAGAAAAGTCCAAGAATCCTCAAGAAGGAAACTGGGGCAGAAATTATGGTTGTTGAGGAAAATATGATTCTGGAAGATGTAATTTTTTTTTGAACCCACGTTGTAATATTTTGAGCCTTTATACCCTTCTTTCTAAACCCATCCAAAAGCCACATTACGGTCCAAAGAAAGACCTTCTGATCAATCTTCAAGAAATGCTGAGTCATTCAAGCAAAGGTGAATCACATCAGGGGCAACACTCCAGTCCGAACAAAGGAAAATGAAAAATTAGAAAGTCATGATGATGAAACCACTACAGGATCCCAAGATGAGAAAAAACAAAATGAGAGAGTCTTATTGGTGAAAACCCTCACGGGCACCGTAAGGCGACAGTGAATTGAGAGAAAAATTAGAAAATGAGAGAGTCATGATGGTGAAAACCCTATGGGCACTACACGTCGACTAAGGATCATGAATTAGATCGAGCAAATGGAGTATTGAAGACCGGTTTCACGGAAAAATTGCAACAAGAGTTGAACATCAGATTTGTTATACAGAAAAGGCTGAAAGTGCATGTCAAGGTCGCTAGAGTCGGTATTTACATCCGATGGATCATTTTTCTATAGGTTTCTTGTTAGGAATCGTCTCTCTCCCATTTTTCTTTCGTTCTATTCTTACCACCTTGTCTTTCTCTCTTCTTGAGTCTATCGGGTCATAACAAGAAAAGAAATGACTTCAAAATTTGCCATCAAGCTTTCAAATTGCACGAAACGGGATCTGGACGACACATCAAATTGTCATAAGTCAGGAAAATATCAGATACGATTGAGTTGCCAGCCGTCAATATGCTTTGGGAATCCTTGGAAAATACAAAGGCTCAATATGTGAACAAAACAACAGATGAATTTTGAGGGTGAACAGATCAAAGAATTTCCCGGGATATGATCGACAAAGAGTGGTACACTAATGAAAATCAAAATCTTCAAAAAGAAATCAGAATAATGACTTCAAAGGCAAAGGCCGGTGATTTAAACTAAAGAGCAATATGTGCAATGAGGTGGGTAACAATTAAAAGTGCTTTGGGGGTTCATGGGAGACACAAAGGTCGGCAAAGTGCCAACTCGGGAACAATATAACAAATGGAAGTATGGGGTTCGAACGAAGAGGAGGTATATATTCTGACAAAGGAAAGAATCAGTCAAGAAACATCCAAGGTCTTCAAATAAAATCATTGAAATAGACTTCAAAATCGGAATTAGTGGGATCCGTCAAGAAAGGAACAACATACACTTTGAGGGGGATGACAATAGTTAGTAAATGACAGGCTGCAAGGGATATGGGTTTGAACAGAGAAGAAGTATTTTATGTGACAAGGATGGTGGGGGAAAATGGATAGTCAGTAGACAGGCAAAGCATTCAAGTGGAAATCAGTTACTAGGGGATGTGAAGGAACAATCGACATCAAAGTTCAAGGCCACAAACCAACCACCACATTTAAAACTGGCAAGATTTGCTTTGATTGAAACAAGGGTAGAAGTTTCGGAGAAATCATCCGTAAAGAAAAGCGGCACCCAAACAGGTATGACTGGGAATTCTTAGGACCCTCCTGAAAAATGGGGTTTAGTTTAAATGTCAAAACAATCATAAAAACATAACTTGGTAGGAAATGAATATAAGTTCATTCTAAGGTTTGTCGTAGGTTTCGGTTAGGAATTTTCAGGACCCTCCTGGATAATGGGACATATTTAAAAAACAAGATATAAGTAAAATTGTAATAGAAAGTTGTCAGGATCTTCCTGGATAACGGGACGTAGTAAAAGTTGTCAGGACCCTCTTGGATAATGGGAAGTAGTTCAAAACTTTTTGATAACAAATGTAGTTGGAGTAACACATTTAGAAAAATAACTTAGTTTGTAATGGTTAGGAGCTGGCAGAACCATCATGAATAATGGGACGTAGTTTTAAGAACAAGATATATTGAAAAATTGTAATAGAAGTTGGCAGGACCCTCCTGAATAATGGGACATAGTTTTAAGAACAAGATATATTGAAAAATTGTAATAGAAGTCGGCAGGACCCTCCTGAATAATGAGACGTAGTTTTAAGAACAAGATATATTGAAAAGTTGTAACAGAAGTTGTCAGGACCCTCCTGGATAATAGGGAGCAGTTAAAACTTTTAATAACAAAATTAGTAATGCTTTTGGAAAAGATAGGGGAAATTCATAATTGTTAGGAATTGTCAGGACCCTCCTGGAAAATGGGGAATGGTTTAATGAAATAACATCTGTAGAAGAGATAGTTAGGATTGGTCAAGACCTCCCTGATAATAGAATTTAGTTTTTAAATTTCTTATAATAGTTGGTAAAGTAGTTTAGAGCCCGGTTATCAAACTGGAGTAGAAAAATTTTCTTCGGTTTGTTGGTTGTTTGTAAGCAGGCGCCCACCTGTAGAATAAGGGAATACATTTTAAGTTTAGTAATCAGGCGCCCACCTGTAGAATAAGGGAATATATTTTAAGTTTAAAAAGCAGGCGCCCACCTGTAGAATAAGGGAATACATTTTAAGTTTAGTAATCAGGCGCCCACCTGTAGAATAAGGGAATACATTTTAAGTTTAGTAATCAGGCGCCCACCTGTAGAATAAGGGAATACATTTTAAGTTTAAAAAGCTGGCGCCCACCTGTAGAATAAAGGAATATATTTTAAGTTTAGTAATCAGGCGCCCACCTGTAGAATAAGGGAATACATTTTAAAGTAAGCAGGCACCCACCTGGAAAACAAGGGAATACATTTTAAAGTTTAGTAAGCAGGCGCCCACCTGGAAAACAAGGGAATACATTTTAAGTTTAGTAATCAGGCGCCCACCTGGAAAACAAGGGAATACATTTTAAGTTTAGTAATCAGGCGCCCACCTGGAAAACAAGGGAATACATTTTAAGTTTAGTAAGCAAGTGCCCACCTGTAGAATAAGGGAATACATTTTAAGGTTTAGTAAGCAGGCGCCCACCTGTAGAACAAGGGAATACATTTTAAGTTTAGTAAGCAAGCGCCCACCTGTAGAACAAGGGAATACATTTTAAAGTTTAGTAAGCAGCCGCCCACCTGTATAGTAAGGGAATACATTTTAATGTTTAGTAAGCAGGCGCCCACCTGTAGAATAAGGGAAGTACAATCCGAATTTTAGCCTTAAATTGTAACATTTGATAACATGATATGCCCAGTCACCATACTGGGGCAGAAAATTTTCTTTGGTGGTCTATTTTTATAAGCAGGCGCCCACCTGAAGAACAAGGGAATACATTTTCAAATGTTGTAAGCAGGCGCCCACCTGAAGAACAAGGGAATACATTTTCAAATGTTGTAAGCAGGCGCCCACCTGAAGAACAAGGGAATACATTTTCAAATGTTGTAAGCAGGCGCCCACCTGAAGAACAAGGGAATACATTTTCAAATGTTGTAAGCAGGCGCCCACCTGAAGAACAAGGGAATACATTTTCAAATGTTGTAAGCAGGCGCCCACCTGAAGAACAAGGGAATACATTTTCAAATGTTGTAAGCAGGCGCCCACCTGAAGAACAAGGGAATACATTTTCAAATGTTGTAAGCAGGCGCCCACCTGAAGAACAAGGGAATACATTTTCAAATGTTGTAAGCAGGCGCCCACCTGAAGAACAAGGGAATACATTTTCAAATGTTGTAAGCAGGCGCCCACCTGAAGAACAAGGGAATACATTTTCAAATGTTGTAAGCAGGCGCCCACCTGAAGAACAAGGGAATACATTTTCAAATGTTGTAAGCAGGCGCCCACCTGAAGAACAAGGGAATACATTTTCAAATGTTGTAAGCAGGCGCCCACCTGAAGAACAAGGGAATACATTTTCAAATGTTGTAAGCAGGCGCCCACCTGAAGAACAAGGGAATACATTTTCAAATGTTGTAAGCAGGCGCCCACCTGAAGAACAAGGGAATACATTTTCAAATGTTGTAAGCAGGCGCCCACCTGAAGAACAAGGGAATACATTTTCAAATGTTGTAAGCAGGCGCCCACCTGAAGAACAAGGGAATACATTTTCAAATGTTGTAAGCAGGCGCCCACCTGAAGAACAAGGGAATACATTTTCAAATGTTGTAAGCAGGCGCCCACCTGAAGAACAAGGGAATACATTTTCAAATGTTGTAAGCAGGCGCCCACCTGAAGAACAAGGGAATACATTTTCAAATGTTGTAAGCAGGCGCCCACCTGAAGAACAAGGGAATACATTTTCAAATGTTGTAAGCAGGCGCCCACCTGAAGAACAAGGGAATACATTTTCAAATGTTGTAAGCAGGCGCCCACCTGAAGAACAAGGGAATACATTTTCAAATGTTGTAAGCAGGCGCCCACCTGAAGAACAAGGGAATACATTTTCAAATGTTGTAAGCAGGCGCCCACCTGAAGAACAAGGGAATACATTTTCAAATGTTGTAAGCAGGCGCCCACCTGAAGAACAAGGGAATACATTTTCAAATGTTGTAAGCAGGCGCCCACCTGAAGAACAAGGGAATACATTTTCAAATGTTGTAAGCAGGCGCCCACCTGAAGAACAAGGGAATACATTTTCAAATGTTGTAAGCAGGCGCCCACCTGAAGAACAAGGGAATACATTTTCAAATGTTGTAAGCAGGCGCCCACCTGAAGAACAAGGGAATACATTTTCAAATGTTGTAAGCAGGCGCCCACCTGAAGAACAAGGGAATACATTTTCAAATGTTGTAAGCAGGCGCCCACCTGAAGAACAAGGGAATACATTTTCAAATGTTGTAAGCAGGCGCCCACCTGAAGAACAAGGGAATACATTTTCAAATGTTGTAAGCAGGCGCCCACCTGAAGAACAAGGGAATATCTTTTCAAATGTTGTAATCAGGCGCCCACCTAAAGAACAAGGGAATACATTTTCAAATGTTGTAAGCAGACGCCCACCTGAAGAACAAAGTAATATCTTTTCAAATGCAGTAAGCAGGCACCCACCTGGAAAATAAGGGAAGTACCATTTGAAATTTAGCATTGAATTGTAATATTTGATAGCATGATATGCCCAGTCACCATACTGGGGCAGAAAAATTTTCTTTGTTTGTCAATTATGCAAGCAGGCACCCACCTGGAGAACAAGGGAATACATTTAAAAAAAATAAAATATTTTGCAAACAGGATACCCACCTGAAGAAAAAGGAATATTTTTCAAATTTAGCAAACAGGAGCCCACCTGGAAAATAGACACATATTGAAGTAATCGAACATCATCAAGGCAACAACAAGAATGTCGTTGGAAGAATACAAGATACAAGTTCAAGGTAACACAAGAACAAGTTGGAAGACATAGATAGGATTTATTGTAATTCATAGATCATAGCTTAGGCTAGTTTTTTTTATTTTACCATGATGTAATAAGGGGTCAGTCAGCAGTAACAGCAGTAACAACAACAACAACAGTGAAATCACAGTCCCTGGTAGTCCCAGCTACCAGACATTCCTGAACTACACTGACCTGATTCCTGTTTAGCCCGGGATATGTAGGCAACCTCTAAAGCTGGGTGCAGTCAAAACTTTTCAAAATGCTTCACAATGGAATACTCGAACGGGCAAAAATCGTTCGTAGTTGCTCACTTATCTTTGCACGAAAACTTTTCGTGTTTCCGAGCAAAGAGGGGCAACTGTGAGCACATGATATTTTCCCTATATATGAGTTATTCCCATAAAATTCAAACAAAATTTTTTTTCTTTATTTTTTGCAATTTCTGTGAGTTTTGTGTTAATTGTTTACTTGTTATTCGTGCATGTAAAGTCATAAAAATACAAAATACGCATTTAGGAATTTATTTCATTCTTAGTATTAATTAGGTAGCAATTTGTTTTAGAATAAAATTAAAGAAAATAATAAAAATAGTCTTTGCATTTATTTTTTGATTTTAAATATTTTCTTAGAATTTAAAAATAATAGACGAAAATACAAAAGAAAAATAAATACAAAAATACAAAGAAAAGAAAATACAAAAAAATACAAAAGAACAAAGAAGAAAATACAAAAAGAAAATACAAAAGAAAAGTATAATGCAAAAATACAATGCAATAAGATTTGGGCCAAAATATACCCTAGTTAGATTGCCCAAATAGGAAATTGTCCAAGCCCAAATATTTTTCCTCTGCCCAGGACCAAAATATTATAGATCCGGTCCAGAGCCAAAGAACCCAAAACGACGTCGTATGCGTCAATTAATCTTGGTCGTTTACATGTACTAATCTGATGGTCCATTTTGATACAAGGTTTTAATGAATATAACATTACAAAAATCAATCCTAAAATTAATTCCTTTCCCTTCTCCTCGTATACCCCTCCCAACCCTGTATTATCGTCGCCATCACCCTGCCACAGACCTCCGTCTCACCACCTGCCGGAATTCGCCCACGGCGGCGGTGGACTTCCATCTCCGACCAAACCAACGCCAAAAGACTCCTCTTTCCCTCCTCTCTCCGAATCCCTAATCTTTTTCCTATAAATCTCATCCGAATCTTCTAAAAACCTCAAACCCTAGGCGCCGCCACCACCACCTACGGCGGTGCCGATGCCTAAACCTCACCCCATGAATATCCCAAGACCCTCTCATCTTCCTCATGCCTTAAATACATTATTTTTCTCTCGAATCATCACCAACCGCATCGAAAGTCGTTTGAAGAAATTATCCGGATACTACACTGGTTTTCTCAAGGTCAAATCACAACCAGGATTATTTTAAGGAGGAAAGAAGAAAAGAAGAGCAGATTAATAACCGAAAAAAAAAGAGAGAGCTAAGTTCTTTTTCTCTTTATTTTATTTCAGTTCTTTTGTTTTATTTTATGTTTCTATATGCATGTTTTTTCTTCTTTCTGATTTTATCATATTTTTATATGTTTCTATATGATTTCTTTTTATTTTTATGGTTATGATTGTTTAGTAAGGTTTTTTTATCGCATTTATTAGTTCAAAATTAAAACTGATATAGTTAATTTTTGGTCATTCTTCTCTGTTGGATTCTGTTTGTTAATTAGTTCAATTAGATTTAATTTCTAATACTTTTAGACTATAAGATTGGTATTAATTCTGTTATGATTACTTTGGTTGGTTGATATCCATCTAGGTTTAGATAGATTTTAGTCATTAGTAGTGCAATTTCAGTAATTAATTGTGTACTAGTAGTATCAGTAATTAGTCATTAGAATTTTTCGATTAATAGACTTTGATAATTTTTCAATAATTTCTGTGTTGACTGTTTTAAGACTGTTATTAATTAGAAATTAGAGTTTAATGGAATTAATGGATAGATTAGGTTCTGAAAATTGATAATTTTTATTTTAGTTTGATATTAGAGTTGAATCCTAGTTAGGGCTGTTTCTGAAGTTAATCAAAATTAATGGAGGCAAAAGGGTAAAAGACAGTGGGTCATTTGTTGAATTCAAGCCCCTATTCAGGGGGCAATTTGGGGATACAAATGGGTTAAAGGTAATAAGCCTTATGAAGTAAGGGTAATAAAGGTATAGAAAAGGACAGTTTAATAATACCAGAATGCAAGTGAGGGTAGTCTGGACATTTGCAATGGCATATGAGTGGTGTAGATGAAGATAGAACCTTCTAGAATATTCCAATTGAGGTTTTAGTGTAGTTTTAATAAATTAGGTGTAGTAACTTGTAAGGCAAGTCAAAAATAGGAGGTAAAAAATAAAAATAACATAGGGACTAATATGTAAAATGAAATTTGAAATTCCCTCCAATTTTTGCCTATAAATAGGCAATAATTCTGCTGAATTAAAAAGAAAAAAGTTTTTGAACCCTAAAAATTTCTCCAAAAAAAATATCTACATAGTTCCAAATCTGAAATTAGTATTTCAGGTCTGAAATTAGTATTTCAGGTCTTAATCTCTTCTTCCAGATTTGAAATTGCTTCCAAAAATCCAAAAATAAAAACTAAAAATCAATGGAAAAATCCAATTAGCTACTGATCCATTGAAATCCTCAACTTAATTTCAAATTCAGTTAGTTTTGAATAAGTTTGGATCCAATTGAGTTTTGATTTGGAATGAATTTCGTTCTGCTGAGAGTTTTCAAAGTTTTCTGGGTTGTTTGAACTTATTTGGAATTGCTGTTGATTCGTGTCTATTGCTGTTGCTAGAACTGTCTACTGCTGATTTTGTTTCCTGTTTCCAGGTACGAATTTGATTCCTACTGGCCAAAGGCTATGAATGAAGTGAAGTT
>MU664977.1:108009-128754 GCA_026770625.1 Nicotiana glauca
CTCAATGACCCATCTCACAACCTCTACAATACCAACATAACCTAGGTTAGGCACCTATAGCTCCCAATAACCCTCCCATGAGTTCTAATGTATGGATATTACATGAATAATCACCATAGAGTAGTTAGAGATGATAGACATACCTCTTGTAGTAAGAATTTTAAGATTCCACACTTGAGGTGTTCTTGAAGAATTCAAGAATTTGAAGCAAAATCTAAGGATTTTGAAGATTAATCCTTGTTAGTATAAGTGTTTAAGAGGTAGAAATTACTCAGAGTACTCTAAAAACCTTACCTTAGATCATAGGGATGAAGTTTGGGACGAAACCCCCTTGAGAGAGCAAGTCATAACCCCAAAAATGAGTTGGGAACACTCTAGACCGGTCTTGGGGTATTAAAACCTTCCAGGCGCGCGAAGTTTCGCCCAGACGCGCGAAGTTTTTCAAACTTCGCGCGTTTTTTCTGAGCATTCTGCCTCAGACGCGCGAACAACGCGCGAAGTTTCAAAGTTCGCGCGAAGTTTCGCGCGACTGACCCTCTCTCAGTAAAATGTCCATAACTTTCTCTATACACCTCCAAATTATGAATGGTTTGTTTCATTGGAAACTAGACTCAAAGGGATTTAATTTGATAGGTTGTTCCTCACACAACTCCTTATATAGCTGGATATATGATCATTCAAATTGAGATCTTGTGCGCACTCATTTACAGATTTCGTCTAATATGCAATTTTCCAACTTGGCTTAGACTTAGGCCTCTCCTTAGACCCCAAATCACTTATAATAAGACTTATACACTTATTACCATATCCAATTGACATCCATAATATCATAAATCCTCATTTGCACACGAATTAAAATAATTTAGCCTACCTTGGCACGACGAAATCTTAAATTACTCGGAAAAAAAAATTTCCGGGGCCTTACAAAAGGGTTGAATGATTAGAGTAAATTAGTATTGTCCTCAGAGTCACCTGAGATCGATGTGTTGTGGAAGAGGTTTTGCATCCTGGTTAAGGATTCTGGATCTCTTTTCAGCGTTAGTGCGCCCGATGGTTTAGATGTGCGGACCCGTTATTTATTTCGGAAGATTGTGGGAGCATGTCCTACGAGAAGATTTTATAAGTGTGACATGTAGTCACTTGATTGGCTAAATATTTAAACCAAGTATGAGGATTGTGGTAATATCATTAATTTGAGAATTTATGCCTGGAGGGTACCTTGTTTTTTGGGTTATGAATCGAAGAGGTTTGCTCCGGTTATGACGGTTGTTCTCATGTGTTATGAGAAGAAGGAAATTAGTATAGACCTTTGAAAGGTTATTGGCTTAATTTGATGTGATCAGGATCGACTTGAGGTCGGTGGATGGGTTTAAATGTGAATATAGGCTCTATGACAGGCCAGTTGTGTTTATTTTAGTAATGCGCTCCTTATGGAGTAGTCAAGGTGCCATCTCGTTGTCAGATATTTCATGAAGTAATACATTGCACCGTGTGAGTTGTGAGACAGCTTGAGGAATTTTGTATGTGTTTAGGACCCGCATGGGAATGTCGTATTATGAGGAAATGGCTCTTGAGATTCAGATCTTGTACCGCACCTCAGTTGTGCTTGAGTTTTGTAGCCTATAGCGCTATGTGCTTTCTCAGGGATGGTATTATGAACTTAACGTGCTTGCGATTGAAATTCGATATTTTTATTGTAATGAGCAGATTTAGCTCGAAGTGCAATCTCCTTATGTGAGATCTATGTGTGGATCGGGTGGCACGCCGCCATGGGTATATTATTTGGATCAGGTGGCACACCGCCATGGGTATGTTATTTGGATCGGGTTGTGCGCCACAACAGTGTAATGTCGAGTCTGGTCCTCTATATGTTTTTTTTTGTGTTTCACTTCCTATCTTCTAAGGAAGGTCCGTACTAGTGCGGGGGTTAGGTAATTCCTTCCAGAGTTTGATTTCTGTTTGTGTTGCGTTCGGAATGGTGGCCTATTGGCACATTGTGGAGTCATATGAGACTTGTGATCACATTCGGAGTGGCTTAATGCCTGAGCAGTTTGTACTGGGTAAGATGAGATCGTGGGATTTAGGATCAGTGCAATCTGATTATATGAAGTATATTAAGGAGCGAAGATCATTATTTGGTTCAGAATGTAGTGATGTTTCTTGTCAGAAGTATAGACTCGATGATTGGTTGACTCGGCAGTTGATTATGAATTTCGGCATCTCATATGTCGTGGTGGTATTGTAATAGTTAGAGTAAGACCTATGTAGTTCATGAGGTGCAGTGGGAGCATCAGATTCGTGGAATTTTGATTAATTCAAACAGAAATGGTATTGTGGTCCTATGAGTAAAGTGATGCAAAGTGTGAATTCAGCAGAGTTATGCATTCATGTTTGAGTACAACGTATAGTGATTGATACGGTGATCGTATGTTGGAAACAGGCCTGGCATAGAATTCCGGATGTTGGAACTGGGCTCTAAGGCTTATTTGCTTGAATAAAAGGGAATATCTTCAGAATTTATCGAGCCAATGTGCTCAGCTAAGTTGTGGTAGCACGAGGAGGTGCATGAGAAGTTAAACATCAATTTCAGACTACTTCAGTATAGTTCTAAACACGTTCGAGGACGAACATATATTTAAGTGGGAGAGAATGTAACGACCTGACCGGTCGTTTCGAGCCATAGCTTGTCGTTCAGCAATCTAAGGCCATGAGCAGCTTCATTTTAGGTATTGTGACTTGTTCGCATGGTCGGAATTTAAACTCAGGAAGATCAGAAGGAATTTTAGAAGGAATTTTTTAAGTTTGGGTTGAAGTGCATTTCAGTGTTATCGATGTCCGTTTGGGATTCCGAGTCTGGGAATAGCTCCGTATGGTGATTCTGGAGTTGGGAGCGCAATCGGAGGTCATTTTGAAGCCATTTGGCTAAAGATAGAAATTTGAAGGTTTTTGGGAAGTTTGACCGGAGGTTGACTTTTTGATATCAGGTTCGGAATCCAATTCCGAAAGTTGGAGTAGGTTCGTAATGTCAAATAGGACTTGTGTGCAAAATTTAAGGTCAATCGGACATGATTTGATAGTTTTAAACATTGAAAGTAGAAGTTGGAAAGTTCAAAATTCATAAAGCTTGAATTGGAGGTCGATTGATGATTTATCGTTGTTTGATATGATTTGAGGCCTCGAGCAGGTCCGTAATTGTGTTTTGGGACTGGTTGGTATGATTGGTTGGGTCCCGGGGGCCTCGGGTGGATTCCAAGTGGTTAACGGATCGAAACTTGGAATTTAAGAAGAACTGAAGCAGCTAGTATCTGGTATTTCCGCTTCTGCGGAAATGGGACCGCAGAAGCGGCCCCGCAGAAGCGAGGAGGAAGCCGCAGAAGCAGTCGAGTGTGAGGGCAGCAGGACCGCAAAAGTGGTCCTTGATCCGCTGATGCGGAATCGCATAAGCGGTTGGCTTATCGTAGAAGCAAAAATGGGCTGGAGCCCAGGGACCGCAAAATCAGAATATTTTCCGCAAAAGTGGGACCGCGGAAGCGGAATTATTTCCGCAGAAGCAAAAATCCCTAGAGGCAGAAGGTTAATTTAAAGTCGGGGATTGGCCATTTCTCTCATATTTCTCATGGCTTGGGGGCGATATTTGGAGAGCTTCAAAGAGGGATTTCGTTATCTATGTTAAGTTAAGTTATCTCCACCACTCTTGGGTTGAATATATCAATTATATATAACTATAAGCATGGAAATTAGAGTAAATATTGAGGTTTTGGTTGAAAACCTTGGGAATTAGAAATCTTGGATTTTGATTACGATTTTGAGTATGGAATTAAGAGAAAATTATATATTCGAGTTCCTAAGGTTATGGGTAAACTTTATCTTTGAAAAGTTTTGGATTCCGGGCATGTGGGCCCGAGGGCGTATTGGTCAGCTTTCCAATCGGGGTTAGGAATTGCTATAAATTAGTTGTAATTAATATTTGAGCATATATTAATGGATTTGCATAATCATTAGCTAGTCTTGGAGCGTGGTGCATCAATTGGAGTCCTTGGAAGAATGTAGAATGCCGGTTTTGAGTCTTCAGAGCGAGGTGAGTCTCCTTTCTAATTTTGTGAGAGGGAATTTACCCCAAAGGTGAAGTAATTGATTATGTGCTCCTATTTGTGGGGGCTATGTACGCACGATGTGATGAGAGTCCGTGCGTAGCTACTATTATGCTATTGTCCGGGTAGTTAGGACTCAAAAACATGTTATACTTGGATTGTTGTGAACCCATTGATAGTTTAAGTTGTTTAAATCACCTTGAATTGGTAAAGGAATTTAAAAGGAGATTTAATATTAAATTTTCCCTGAAATGTTACAAAGAGAAATTTGTCTATTTGGTTGATTATCCCCGATAAGCTCTTAATTTCCTACTTGAGCACGTATTTTATGTTGCCTGCGTCGCATGGATGATTCGCAAGCAGGATATGTGTTTATTTATAGAACGGGCCGAATTCCTCGGTAAGAATAGATGCATCTATGGTTCGTGCCGCTTGACCCTCGACAGTGCACAATTTACATTTCTGTTGGAGTGGGTCGTCGACCTCGGCATGATTTGTGCATGTATATCTGTTACTTGAAAATTGTAAATGTGGAATTGGCCTTATGTGGCTTGAGATAAACTGATAAGATAATAAAGAACGGACTTTAGAAGCCCTTGATTTATTGTTAAAGGTGTTTACCTGTTTTTTTCTGGCTTCACAATCAGAACTTCTATACAAATCTATGATTATCCTCCCACTTATAGAATATTGCTAATTGACCTCTAGTGAGTGTCGGAGTTGGCCATCTCGTCTTTACCCCTTCGGGATTAGGCGGGATACTCACTGAGTACACATTGATTACGTACTTATACTACACTTCTGTGCATTTTTGCTGCACAGGTATATATACCTCTAGCAGCCTATTGGGCGTAGCAGCACGGACAACTCTGGGACCAGGTAAGTTGCATTGTTCGAGACGACCCGCAGACAGTGTAGTTCCTTTCAGCATTTTATTATTTATTCTCTGTCAACTGTATTTTAGACAGATGTTGTATTTTACTTTTCTTATCGATAGTTGCTCATGTACTTGTGACACCGGGTTTCTGGGATGGGTTTCAACGAATTTGTACTAATTATTATTAATTAAAATTGAATTCAAGTAGTGAACTTTTATTTATGAAAATGGAAGGAAAAACCTTAGATTTTCAAAAGTATTAAAAGTGGAATTAATTGATAATCTAGTTGGCTGTCCTGACAGAGGTGTCTAGCGCCACCACGACCCTTAGTGGATTTTGGGTCATGACAGTCACGACCCTAAACCCGGACCCGGTTGTGATGGCGCCTCTCGTGAAGTCAAGATGATCCAACAAGTCCGAATTCAATTATTGAAACAGGTAAACGTTAATAAACAGTCTAAGCATAATTCTATAAGCCAAATACTAAGCGAAAGATAGTATAATGTGCTGAATATAACCCAAAACACAGCCCAATTTCGGGGTGTCACAAGTCACGAGCATCTACTAAGGTCTAAAAATACAACTAAGAATTCTGAAATATATAAAATATAGACTAATGCAATAAAGAGGGAGAAAAGAAACGTTGGGAACGCTGGCAGCTACCTTGCTAAACTCCGATGACTCCGCCTCCAATCAGCCAATACCTGCTACCGGGTTCAAAAATACCTGAATCTGCACAAATAGTACAGGGAGTAAAGTGAGTACTCTAACTCAGTAAGTAATAATCATAACTAAAGTCTGAATGGTAAGAAATCACAAAAAATGCATCAACATACTGTATAGAAGCAGTTTAAAAATCAGTAAGAAAGCAATGAAGCTGTAAAATCTCTTAAAACATCTTAGCTCAGTTTAAACTTCTTTGAAAATGACTTTTTCAATAGTTACGCAAATGAATGCAAAACAATTAGTGCAGATAAGCAAAGAAATCCTCCCCTCGGGAACAAATACACAATTACACAGGTAAATGATAGGTAAATAAGAAAGACAAGCACATAAGGTACGCCCCACGGGCACAATGTCAACAAATTTGTCCCTCGGGCAATATCTCAGAACAATACCAGCCCCTCGGGCAATCACATATAACAATACCAACCCCTCGGGCTATATCACATAAAACAATACCAGCCTCTCGGGCTATATCTCACATCACACTGGGTACACACGCTCACTAGGGGTGTGCAGACTCCTGGAGGGGCCCCTTACGACCCAAGCTCAATATCAAGCAATCTCGTGGCATCATTTCTAGGCTCTCATCCTCATATCAACAAGCCACCTCATGGCGTACATATCTTAGGCCCTTGGCCTCATAATCAAAATCACTGTATCACCGCTGCAACGTGCAGCCCGACCCAAAAAATATCCTTACAACACAGGCCTCGGCCTTACTCAGTCAAAAATCACATAAGTCACTCGGGCAACATTAAAACATGATGCGCAACCCAAAATATTATTTGAAATATCATTTCAAGTGTTAAAGCAAAGTAAACTTGGCTGAGTTTTGAAAACAGTAGAAAATAACATGACTCATTTCAAGTATAAAGTCAAAACAGTGAGGAAATATCAATAACAAGCCTCGAAGGGTTCAAATAATTGGCACTAGGCCCAAATATGGCATTCAGCCCAAATAATAATGATGATAAATAGATTTTAATCAAATGCGCAGTAAAATCATCAATCGGGACGGACCAAGTCATATTTCCCAATAGTGCACGACCCCACGCTCGTTATCAAGCATGTGTCTCACCTCAATATAGCACTACAATGTGCAATCCGGGGTTTCAAACCCTCAGAACATCATTTACAATCATTACTCACCTCGAACCGGCTAAATCTCTAGCTCACGACACCTTTGCCCGGACGAGTCGACCTCCGGATGCTCCATATCTAGCCACAATCAGTACATAATCATTAAAATATGCAAAGGAAACGAAGTCCACTCGAAAATATCCAATTTAACATCAAAATCCCGAAATTGCTCAAACCCGACCCTGGCCCACGTCTCGGAATCCGAAAAAATTAATATCAATAGAATCCTCATCCTCTCACGAGTTCATACATGTCAAGAACATCAAAATCGGACCTCAAATGGCCCCTCAAATCCCCACTCAAATGTATCTTAATCTCAAGCCCTATTTACCCTTTTTTGCTACTGATTTTCCATGGATTTCAAGCTTACAATGTTAAAATTCATCATAGAAACAAGTTAAGGATCCAAAAATCTTACCTCCGTGAAATCCTCTTGAATTCCCTTTTCAATTAGCTCTCCCAAGCTTTCTTCCGGATAAAATATGGTGAAAATCCTCTCAAAATCGCGAAGGGTGAAATATATATATTCTAAGCCAAGAATTTCCGCATCTGTGGTCAATTCACCCTATCTACGGTACCACTTCTGCGGTCCAAGATCCGCTTCTGCGGTTCTTCACTTAAACTGCCCAAATCGCATATGCGATGAAGTAGCCGCACTTGCGCCTTCGCAGATGTGGTCCCACAACCACTTCTGCAATTCCTACCGACCTCATTAGATTTTTCTTCTGCGACCAATGCTCCGCATATGCGGCGTCGCACCTGCGGTTCCCAATCCACAGGTGCGGAAATACTAGAAGCAGAAAATCAACAGCTTCTTCAAAATTCCAAACTCTCCGCCAACCATTCGAAATCACCCTGAGGCCCCCGGGACCTCAACCAAAAGCAAAAACATAACCCATAACCTTATTCAAACTTGTACCAATCTTCGAAACGCTCAAAACAACATTAAAACACCGAATCTCATCGGATTCAAGCCTAAGAATTTCAAGAACTTCCAAATTATGCTTTTGATAAAAAAACCCCAACCAAACCTCGTGCGAATGACCTGAAATTTTGCATACATATCCCAAATGACACAACGGTACTACTGCAACTTTCGGAATTCTATTCCGACCTCTATATCAAAATCTCACATATCAACCAGAAAACGTCGAAATCTCAATTTCGCCAATTCAAGCCTAAACCTTCCACGGACTTCCAAAATGAATTCTGATCACGCTCCTAAGTCCTAAATCACCCAACGGAGCTAAGCAAATCATAAAAATTCATATCCGAGATCATATACAAACAATTCAATCTTGGTCAAACCTTTCAAATTTCAAGCTACAAATTGAGAACTATTCTTCCAAATTCATTCCGATTTACCTGAAAACCAACACCAACAATTTACATAAGTCATAATACATCACACGGGGCAAGCCATGTCCGAGAACTGGCAAGAAATGTGCAAAAGCTCAAAATGACCTATCGGGTCGTTACATCTTCCCCCACTTAAACATACGTTTATCCTCGAACGTGCCCAGAGTCGTTCCAAAAGCAAACCAATCGCTGAATAACCTTACCATGCATATACCTGGGGGTGATCCCACGTCACCCTATCTCATATAGGTCCGATAAAACAATGTAACTAAAATTTCACAATTCGACCTAGCCCATAAACCTTAGAACCACATTTCCATTCCTGAAATCATCCACATGATCAGAATCTCACATCTCTACTATGAATAAGCCCGAACCAGCTGCAATACACCATACCTGCAACCTCAAGTGAAATTACATGATATACCACATAACTCAAACACTTGTAGTGATAACTTCTATTCACAGATGCTGCACACGGCAACCGAATGCCGATAGAAAACCTCTTATCATCTAAAGTCTCATCCCAACATTTTCATATACTGCCAATGATAACTAAAACACGTGGTAAGCCATAACCATTTCCCAGATCAACCATTCATGAAGCCACTTCTCCTTTGGCAAATACCACCGTAAATTTCTGAGCTGAACCTCGACATTATCCTCCCAACATACTAAAATCCAATCTGTTGTATTCATTAAAGATCCCACGATCTCATCTAATCCAACAAAACTACCCTGGTGATATGACACCTCAATACAGACTAGAGCCACAACTTACGCAATACTCTCACCAATAAGCAACAATCCGAACATACTCAAATCATGAAAATGACCCAAATGAAAGATCCGTACCGCAAGCTCACCAGTACCACCACAACACAAGGCCGAGAATCCATCTCACATCATAGGAACAGAACACACAAGTCTAACCCGCAAGGTCATACCCCCACATAACTTTGCTGCAATGCGCGATCCTATCCAACACTGCTCCACTTGAAACATCTCACGTCACTATGCTCGAGATCATCTACCACGCGCAATTTGATATCTGGAACCAAAGCAAATCATCATACCCATGGTGAAGCAAATAACATACACCACACAAACCCGAAAAGACATAATTGATATTCCATTCACCAAGCAATACCCAATTACTTTTCCTGCTCGACTTCCGCTATGAAACCCCAATAGAACCGCACCATATGTGCCTATAACCAACAAAGCATAACACCTCACAACATAGGAAGGTAACTAATAAATCTCCCCAGATTACTAATAATCTCAATAACAATCGAACTAACACATCCCTCAACAATACAATTCGGAGCCAACCAAGCCAACTAAGTTAGAACACACATCCACATTGGCTTGCCAACGAACTCCTTATCAAGGAAATCCTGAAGCTACTCCTTCAACTCCTTTAACTCTGCCGGGATCATACGATACGGTGCCCAGCATCAAATCAATACCGAAATCAACAACCTTGCCCGACGACATGCCCGACTACAAGAAACATCTCCGAAAAGTCCCTCACCACCGGAACTGAATTAATAGTAGAAGTCTCTGCACTGACATCCATCACGAAAGCCCAAATAAGAAAGACAATCCTTCCCATCCGTTCGCTGGGTCTTCGAAATATAAAACCACTCAACTAGGACATAATCCTTTGAACCTCGCCACTCAATCCATGGCATTTTCGGCATAGCCGTCAATGCCGCCTTAGCACAATAGTCCAGAATGACACAACATAGAGACAACCAGTATGCACCCAATATCACATCCAAAATCTAACCTACCAAGCAACAAAAGATCCACTTGGGTCTCCAAACCTCGATAGTCGCTAAACAGTGCCGATACACACGACCCACAACTACAACATAGCCTGAACATGAGAACTGCCAGTCTCCAACTCCATATAGCACACGAAACACCATACCTGATCTCAATTCCGCCGGTTGAATACATGTCGCACCTCTAATACCTATCATTCCATGAGAGATGCTCTAAAATTCTTCTGTGCCGCCAAGAAAACTCAAATATTAGCAGTTGATCTAGTAAGAAAGTGCCGCAATACTACCGAAATACCATCAACTTAATCACATTGCCTTTTTCTAAAACATATACACTCGTCAAATTACCTCAAATTAGCAATGACATTTCCCTAATCATCTTAAACTGCCCACTGCATAAGAGTTTTGTGACCTTCCTTTCAGAACCGAACTGAACCTTACACACGCAATCTCAATCCTTCACAACATACCGCATATGCCATACCATCCTAGGATAATGTGAGAAGTTCATATCTCTTCCGAGCCACAAGCCACTATGTACTCAACCAACCAAGAACTTTCCATTGAGCCCAGTCTGGAAGAAAATCATTATCCATCCCATGTTCCTCACGCCAGCCAAAAATATACATCTCTAGCCACGGTAAAATTCAACAAGAACTCTCTGACTCCCCTTTGCACAAACAAGCTTGTCAGGACTGAATCCTCCTAACTCAACCAACATATGCAGGCCATTAAAAACCAAAAGCATTGCCGCGAAATATCTGTAGAAACTCATTACCTCGTGAACACCCAAGGAATTGATCATATCCTAACCATACCTATCTGGCCTACTACCAAACTATCCCCACATATACGAGCTCCCTTCTGGTTTACCTTCAACTTGATACTCCTTCTTGCTATAACATCACAATTACTCAACCCAGACTTACCACACGAGACCCAAGAATAAAGCCGCTGAATACTCTCTAGACATTCCCAATAGCACCGCGTTCAAAATGCTTACCCTGAAGAGACTTCCTACAAATACAAAGCCATTACCTTCACCTTCCTGATACTAATACATAGAATCCCATAATTAATATATAAAATACCACAAGTCTTGACATCTTCCAATGAAAACTCAGTTTCTAGTCACATATACAACTTGAAGATACCCAACTGTTACATGTAAAATCTTGAACCAATTAGAACCATTCTTGAGAGTTATCCACTCTATTCAAACTACAATTAGCCTTATCAAACAAACTGAACAACACGTGCCTCATTAGCACTCTGACACCGCAGAATGTGACATCACTCCCTTACAACCAAGCAACTCCCTTCTTTATGCACCGATCATCCTTTACCAACAACGACTCAAGACATCCTGTGATTCTCACACACCTATGAAGCATCTTATAGCCTTTGTTAAGAATTTTCCTTTACTCGAGCCATCCTCGGTCTCAATATCCGCCGGCCATAATCGATTCACCCGAATGCCTCAAACTAGAACCGACATAGGACATAACCGTGCAATCAACTAGTCAATAGCAGACTCCCCCACTTAGCTCGAAGTCATAGATCAAAACACGCTCAATAACTCATAATGCATATACTCTATTGTTGCCATAATACCATAGTGAGATTAAACTTAAATCCTTGTAAGCTTGTGAAAACACAGATCATCTAGTACTTTAAATCTTCTGCAGATCTCGCATTCACTCTCGCAATAGTTAAACCCACTCTCTTAAGTGACCCAATTTAAATTACAACACATATTTGTCACTTGCAAATGAGATCTTCTAACAGACAACATAAAGATCGCAAAACTTCCGAACATCCCACAGGAGATAACCCACCCGCTACGCCTCGAACTAACCTTTCCGCATACCTTCCACCATCATAAACTTTACGCAGTCACTTAGACTTCCTGAGTCTGAACTCATACCGCAACATGAAATTTACTTCACTCCCAACTAGGAAACATGAAAAGATTCTTCACACACCCATAACTCGGGGCTATACCTCGAATCAAGTGGAATTCAATCACCTAATAGTTCTTTTATCCTCCAGTAGACCCTTTTTGCCGCTTCTAAATCATATGGATACATCTCATAGTACTAACACACTCATCATATAGCCGTTCAGCTGTCATTTCCACTCATAAGGGCAATACCGAACATATTTCAAAACACTTACTCATACAATCACCACCTTGGTGGTCAAGTTATAGGAAAAAAATCTGGCCTCAAATCCTCCATACTGGCCCAACATCAACTCATAGAGATAATATCTCACCCCTCGATTAGGAAATCACAAGCCATCGATGCACATCTGATACTAAGCACTCATACGAACGTGCGGAAGGAATTCAAAAAGTTACATTTCAAGCTGAATCAAAAGACACACGATAAGAATTCAAGAATGTAAAGTTTTTCCTAAAGGTTCTGCAGCCTCTCGAGAATAAATACAGACATCTCCGTACCGATCCACGAGACTCTACTAAACTTGCTCATAACTCGTGAGACCTATGTAACCTAAGCTCTGATACCAACTTGTCATGATCCTAAACCCAGACCCAGTCATGATGGCATCTCTCATGAAGATAAGGCCCTTCAACTAGTCCCAATTTAATTTTTAAAATAGTTAAATATTAATAAATAATCTAAGCATAATTAAATAAGCCAAAGACTAAGCGAAAGATAGTATAATGTGCGGAATACAACCTAAAACACAGCCCGATATCGGGGTATCACAAGTTACGAACATCTACTAAGGTCTAAAATTACAACTAAGAAGTCTGAAATGTACAAAATACATACTAATGCAATGAAGAGGGAGAAAAGCAGTGTTGCAAACACCGACAACTACCTTGCTAAACTCTGATGACTCTGCCTCCGATCAGCCAATACCCGTTACCGGGTTAAGAAATACATGAATCTGCACACAAGGTGCAGGGAGTAAAGTGAGTATTCCAACTCAGTGAGTAATAATCATAACTAAAGTCTGAATGGTAAGAAATCATAAAAAGTGCATCAACATGCTGTATAGAAGCAATTCAAAAACCAGTAAGAAAGCAATGAAGTTGTAAAATCTCTTAAAATATTTTAACTAAGTTTAAACTTCTTTGAAAATGACTTTTTCAATAGTTACACAAATGAATGCAAAACTATTAGTGCAGATAAGCACAAAAATCCGCCTCACGGGCACAAATACACAATTACACAGGTAAATAAGAAAGAAAAGCACATAAGGTTCGCCCCTCGGGCACAATGTCAACAAAATCCTCCCCTCGGGTAATATCTCAGAACAATACTAGCCCTCGGGCAACCACATAAAACAATACCAGCCCCTCGGGCTATATCACATGGAACACTACCAGCCCCTTAGGTTATATCTCACATCACAATGGGTACCCGCACTTACTGTGGGTGTACAGACTCCTGGAGGGGCCCCTTACGGCCCAATCGCGATATCAAGCCATCTCGTGGCGTCATCTCTAGGCTCTCGGCCTCATATCAACAAGCCACCTCGTGGCGTACATATCTCAGGCCCTCAGCCTCATAATCAAAATCACGGTATCACCATTGCGGTGTGCAGCCCGACCTAAAAGATATCCTCACAACACAGGCCCTCGGTCTTACTCAGTCAAAAATCACATATGCCACTCGGACAACATTAAAACATGATGCTCAGTCCAAAATATTATTTGAAATATCATTTCAAGTGTTAAAGCAAAGTAAACTTGGCTGAGTTTTGAAAACAATGGGAAATAACATGACTGAGTTCAAGTATAAAGTCAAAACAGTAAGGAAATATCAATAACAAGCCCCGAAGGGTTCAAATAGTTGGCACTAGGCCCAAATATGGCATTCAACCCAAATAATAATGATGGCAAATAGTTTTATATCAAATACGCGATAAAATCATCATTCGGGACAGACCAAGTCACAGTCTCCAATAGTGCACGACCCTACGCTCGTCATCAAGCATGTGCCTCACCTCAATATAGCACTACGATGTGCAATTCGGGGTTCCAAACCCTCAGAACATCATTTACAATCATTACTTACCTCGAACCGGCTAAATCTCTAGCTCGCGATGCCTTTGCCCGCACGAGTCAACCTCTGTATTCTTCAAATCTATCCATAATCAGTACATAATCATTAAAATCTACAAAGGGAACAAAGCCCACTCGAAAATATCCAAGTTAACATCAAAATCCCGAAATTGCTCAATCCCGGCCCCCGGACCCAAGTCTCAGAATCTGATAAGGTTAACATCAACAGAATCCTCATCCTCTCACGAGTTCATACATATCCAGAACATCAAAATCGGACCTCAAATGGCCCCTCAAATCCCCACTCAAAGGTCTCTTAATCTCAAGCCCTAATTACCCATTTTTGCTACTAATTTTCCATGGATTTCAAGCTTGCAATGTTAAAATTCATCATAGAAACAAGTTTAGGATCCAAAAATCTTATCTCTATGAAATCCTCTTGAATTCCCTCTTCAATTAGCTCTCCCAAGCTTTCTCCCGGATGAAATATTGTGAAAACCCTCTCAAAATCGCGAAGGGTGAAATATATACTTTCTGACCCAGGCATTTCCGCATCTGCGGTACCGCTTTTGCGGTCCAAGAGCCGCTTCTGTAGTTCTTCACTTAAACTTCCCAAATCGCATCTACGATGAAGTAGTCGCACCTGCGCCTTCGCAAATGCGGTCCCACAACCGTTTCTGCGGTTCCTGCCGGCCTCACCAGCTTTTGCTTCTGTGATCAATGCTCTTCTTATACGGTGTAACGCTTGCGGTCCCCAATCCGCATGTGCAGAAATACCAAAAGCAAAAAATCTGCAACTTCTTCAAAATTCCAAACTCTCCGCCAACCATCCGAAATCACGCCGAGGCCCCCAAGCCCTCAACCAAAAGCACAAACATAACCCGTAAACCTTATTCAAATGTGTACCAATCTTCGGAACACTCAAAACAACATTAAAACATCGACTCTCATCGGATTCAAGCCTAAGAATTTCAAGAACTTCCAAATTACACTTTTGATAAAAAACCAACCAAACCTCGTGCGAATGACCTAAAATTTTGCACACACATCTCAAATGACACAGCGGTACTACTGCAACTTCCGGAATTCCATTCCGACCTCTATATCGAAATCTCACCTATCAACCGGAAAACGCCGAAATCTCAATTTCGCCAATTCAAGCCTAAACCTTCCACGGACTTCCAAAATGCATTCCGATCACGCTACTAAGTCCCAAATACACCCAACGAAGCTAACCAAATCAAAAAAATTATGATTCGAGAACATATACAAACAAGTCAAATCTTGGTCAAACCTTTCAATTTTCAAGTTATAAACTAAGAACTATTCTTCCAAATTCATTATGATTTCCCTGAAAACCAACACCAACAATTTACATGATTCATAATACATAAAACGGGGCAAGCCATGCCCTAGAACTAGCGAGAAATGTGCAAAATCTCAAAACGACCGGTCGGGTCGTTACATCAGAAAATGTGCCTGGCATGCTTTGCAATATATTGCAGATGAATTATCTTTTATGAACTTCAAGTTCATATTATCTTATTTGAGGATTTAGATGCACACATGATAATTCATTATATGTAACTTTTTCTTAACTGTTTATCTTGTCTCCTCCTCATGTTAGAAAAACTAACTTGTTTCCTCAATTTTGAAAATCCATCTTTGTGCGTTATGGTGTTAATCAAAATATACACCGCACATAAATAATAATAAGATGGAATTATTTGACTCCTGACCCCGAACCACTTGTGAGGGGAGAAAATAATATACTTTCGTATATAACATATATCAAACTGATATACAAAATATTATTCTCATAAGCAATTGTTTAGCTAATAAGTGGAGGCACTCAATAAATTATTTTGCTAAACCAACTGTGATGTAAACCAACTTATCAAGATGACCTATCTTGAATAAAAAATCTGGAAATTATGCTCTAAATCAAATTATTGAGCAAGTTACCTCGCAAACACCATATTGCAGGTTAATAATAATCGCACATGTAATCATCTCATAGATACATCTTATGTGGTGTACATGGCAGGTGAATTGGCCCATATTCACCTTTGATATTTCCAGCGTTCATGGAGTTCAATCCCAATTTTATTTGATTTATTAATTAATGAGAACAAGCAATATAAGAAAATTCGTAAAGAACTTTCTAGTTCTTTAATATTTATCCATGTGAATTCTCTATTATTTTTGCACATCATACTTAAATTGATATGGCTAAATCAATTATGTCAGCTGAATAAACTATCAATATTAAAAACTTCAGATTTACACCATGACATGTGCAAAAATAATAAACTCCAAATTTATTATGATATGGGATTTTATATCAGTAAGCATCCACTTTATTGTGGTATTCTTTTATTTGTGTAGTACAAACTGGAGAATAAAGCAGGTAGCTTTTCACATACATATTATCCAGCTACAAGTTGTAGTAATAGAATATATTAAATCTTTCCTTTATTTATAGTCTCAATATAATCAATCGCTTTCGCGTATACTTTGGAAACTGAATAAGTTTCTTTGAGACTTACTACAACATACCTTATTGGTAATCAATTGTGTTTCTCCAAAATATTAATAATTGGTTGTTCGAGAGCTCTCAATTAATTTGGTACTACCACATATTCATCAACATCCATATGGTGAATATCTCTTTTAAAGAGAAAGTTATATCATTATGGTTATGGTCAAAATTATATGCAAGATATGCTTCTTGCATTAATGTTATTCTTTAATAATCACATTACCAAAATATTTTGGCGTGCAATCGGTACGTGACTAATGACCATTCATGTCATAATAATGATATTATTTTCTTGTATCATCTCAAACCTCCTTCTAGAGGTGAGCGTGGTATATTCACTACCACCGACATGTTTATATTCTTCCAAAAATAAATATGTATTCATAAATCAGATGTTGTCACATTCACATCATGAATGGACCACAAGCATTTATGTAGTGCTTTATAAAATCTCATGTCAAATCGATGACAAATTTACTTTCACAGATTGAAGGATTATTTTGAGAATCCTTATTATTCTCATTATCACAATCATGACGACTATAATTTCGTCTATTTCTACGTCCACATCCATTGATACCTTTACGGTAATAATTTTATCTTCTTTCAGACGTATCACATATTGCTATTACATTCTCTTAAGGGAATGAGGATGAAGCAAATTCAATGGGACGAGTTTTCACTTCTTGTGCTCACAATCATACATGACTTTGATCATGGCAAGATGTAAAAAATTTACCAGTTCGAGTGGTTATAATTTCTTAATAAATCCATTAGAGTTATAATCAAAATTTATTTTCTTTGCTTGTATTTAAAATCAAATTATAGACTGCCAAGAATTTAAAAGAGAAAAGTAAAGTAAAATACGTACCTTAAATCCAGAATTTAATCATGAAGAAAGATTATGGAACAACTGTTGGTGATACTGTGTTAAAAATCAAAAAATCAGAGAAGTAAACAAACGTTAGTTCAATAAACAAAACGTGAAATAATAATTCCGAGCCCACAAGTTGCTTGTGTGTCCTTAAGGAATTTAATCCCCTTACTGTTGCCCAAGGTTTTGGATTAATTCCTCCCAGGATAGAACGGAATAACTATTCTTCAATACTGGCAATCGAAACTACAGAATTTTAGCGAACTTAACAGACGGAGCAAATCACACTTGACACTTATATTTATTTGAAAATAATGCAAATAGAAAAGAGGGGGAGAAATTTTCAGATTTTTCTATGTCTAAAAAATGAGGCCAAGCCTCTATATTTATAGACAACGAAAGGGTGAGATGAAGAGGTACAATCTAAGAGGTGCCTCTTCCATTTCCCATTCACACCCCTTAATAAAAACGCAACAATCCCCCACATGAATGGGGAATGAACATATGTGGAAAAAAAATATGCATGAAAATACTGTGTGATTCGCAAGTAAGGATTAATCGCATCTGGATAAGTAGGTTTCCCTTTGAACTTTCCGTAGTGAACTTATGTCCGATATACTCGATCAATCGGTAGATTTGATATCTTTGAACCGTCGAGCTTTGGTGTATACCTAGACAACCATAAGTCACACAATCAACCCTTAACCGTCTTTGGTTCTCATTGTTGTGTTCGTTTTAGCCATGAACACCATCTGGTTCATAAGTGCATAGAGAACTGGCCTTACAAAATTCTCCTTGAAGCGGCTTACACTTTACACTTACATAGGTGATTCCTAAACGTGTTATCCCGTAGATACACTATTTGATATACCCTGTATCAAACTTAGAAACCATTAAAAAGTCTTGACTCTTTATCCTTGGTACTGAACATTGTCTTATCACGAGAATGGACCAAAAAAAAATTTATTTGACAATGTTGAACCGGCATTAGTAACTTTGTTTGATCTCCTTGAACCTAGATCTTGGGATCTCCAGTCTTCTAGGTAGAGTTACTGCCACCGTGACTTGTCCTCGGCCATAGCTCCATTCCCTTCGATGATCTTTCAACTGCCTCTCTAGATAAGCCTTTTGTAAGCGGATCTGCCACATTATCCTTTGATTTTACATAATCAATTATGATAATTCCACTAGAAAGTAGTTGTCTAACGATTCTATGTCTGTGTCTTATGTGACGAGACTTTCCGTTATACATAACGCTCCCAGCCCTTCCCATTGTCGCGTGACTATCACAATCTATACATATAGGTGCCAAAAGTTTGGGCAAAAATAGAATATCTTTCAAGAAATTCCGGAGTCATTCAGCTTCTTCACCGGCCTTGTCTGAGGCTATAAACTCAGCCTCCACTGTAGCGCGATCAATTCACATTTGTTTGGACGATTTCCAATACATCGCTCATCCACTGAATGTTTAGAATCGGTTGAACCGGTGATCTAATTTTCATCACTATACCCCTCTATTATCGCGGGATACTTATTGTAGTGCAAAATATAATTTGGAGTATACTTCAAAACTCGTTTCATTGTCATGAACGTTCAATACAACCTTCCTTATGTTGTAGACTAAACGTCTCGACTTTCAATTGCATATCATATTATTGACTACACTTAATGTAGTAATAGTATATTATAACAACAGCTGGAATGATTGGCATCAGTTGTGACCACAACCTTTTAATATATAACACATTTATCAATCACTCCATCATTTTCAAGCATTTGTATGTTATTTATTCATACATCTATATGATATGCAAATTATAGCACCTTCATTTATGAAACAAATCCAACTTGCAATGGATTTTGGTCATGTTCATCGGTTGGTTCACCTCATTATAGACCAACGTATTAATATATTCGTTCATGAACGGTCATGTTCATACAAAAACGTACAGACGTATCTTTCTATGAAAAGTCACAACCTTCAAAGTGATATTATTTCATAAAAGAACTAAACAATATAAATTTGCATTGACCTTTCGAGAAAAGCACGTGACCAACTTCTGACTTAGTAGTCTATCAACTAGTCTTCATTAAGACTAAGCAACTTATGAATTTACCAACTACTATATCAATGGGGTTCAAAAATTATATCATTTAGATATTACGTCTAACATTGGCTTTTGTCATGCATAAGCTAAAAGCCCCCACATTTTAAATATTTCATCAACATATCATCTACATATAATCAAATAATGACTATATGACTTGAAGTATTTTTAATGTAAACACATTTGTTTACACTTATTAATTTTTGAACCCATTTGACAATATTATTTGGTCAAATCTCGCATGTCATTGTTTGGGTGCTTGTCTTAGTCTGTAAAGTGCTTAACAAGTCGATACACCTTCTTTTCTTTTCCAAGAACCACGAACCTTTCAGGTTATTTCATATAAATTTCTTCCTCCAAATCTCTATTAAAGAAGGTTATATTTTACGTCTATATGATGGATTTCAAGGCCATACACAGTGGCTAATGCTATAACCATCCGAATAGATGTAATTCTCATTACGGGTGAGTATGTGTCAAAGTAATCAAGACCTTCTCTTTTGGCAATCAATCTTGCCTTATATTTGTCAATAGTACCATCAGCTTTCATTTTTCTTCTGAAAATCCACTTAGAACCCAAAGGTTTATTTACTGGAAGAAGATCAACTAATTTCCAAGTATGATTACTTAATATGAATTTTATCTCATTATTGACTGCCTTTTCTAATATTGTGCTTCCGAGGAAGACAATATTTTTTTAAACGTTTGAGGCTCATTTTCCAAAAAGAATGTCAGAAAATCCAGTCCAAAGAAAGTAGTTATCCTTTGACGTTTACTACATCTTGAAATTTTCTAATTCAACGTACTTTATTTTGCTTCTTCCCGATTTCGACTCACATTCCTTTTTATACGGATAAATATTCTCAAAGAATTCAGCATTATCTTATTCGATAACCGTATTAATATGAATATCGGGATTTTACGATTTATGAATCGAAAAACGATATGCCTTACTATTTGTTGCATATCTTATCAAACGGAATCAACGGTGTTCGATCCGATTTTTATCCTTTTGGGTTTAAGAACTTACACTTTACCCAAATACCCCCCACACTTAGAAATATTTCAAGTGGGGTTTTTTTCTTTTCCATTTTCTTTTAAATGGAATGGAATGTGTCTTGCTATGGGGTACGTGAATGAGTATTCGGTAAGCTGTAAGCATAGCTTTCTCCCCCCCCCCCCCCCAGTTTTGGGT
>MU664977.1:128991-157915 GCA_026770625.1 Nicotiana glauca
CCCCCCACAAGTTTTGGGTAAACCAGAACTTATCAACTAGGCATTCATTGTCTCCTTTGACGTTCTATTCTTTCTTTCTGCAATCTATTAGATTGCGGTAACTAAGGGGTGATCGTTTGATGAATAATTTTATATTACATATTTCTTCAAAAAGAGATTCATATTTGACGCCCCTATTATATTGTTAATCCAACCATAAGAACTGTTATTTGTGTCACAATAGAGCCAGAATTAATAAATGGTAAAGTTTTTAATCTTCAAACCAATCTGATACATTCAGAATTAATAAACGATGAAGTTTTTAAATCTTCAAACGGAGTAACATCTGATACAACTAGATCTAATAAACGGTAAAGTTTTTAATCTTCAAACCGAATAATAAGCTGGAGTAGAAAATCAATAAGAATTTAATCTCCAAAACTCGTATAAAGTCAATTAGACTTTAATTTCAACAAATGAGTAGAAAGTCACGAAGATTTTAATCTCAACGAATTGGAAAAAATCACGCAGATTTTGATCTCAAAGCATGGGTTGAAAATCACAAGTATTTTTAATTTTCTTTTCAAATGGCTTTCCAACTCAACCATTGCACCCCAAACATTTCGAACAGTTTGATACATTATTTTTATCAAACAAACATATGTAACATCTTTACATATATTATACTCGTGATCTCAAAATTATTTTTAAGTTTTAGTACAAGTCTAATTGATACTGTACAACCTTGAAAATAATCTTTGTCGATACAATAATCACGTGTTACAAAGCATATTTTGATATGTGTCAATCCTTTTCAAAGACACATCACTCTTGGTAAAAGGCTAAAGAAAAAATCCCATTCTTGACACCAGACATGATCGTAGGAAATTTTGCCAAAGTATGGTACAATGCAAAACATCTGCAATGAAGATTTTTCATGTATTCACTCCAATCAGAATACATAATCCTTTTCTTGCTTGGACCAATGCCAAAGAAGAGACGTCAAAGTTATAATTTTTGACTTTGACAACGGAACAGTTAAGTTCCTATTCAAAGGCTTTTGGCTAATTAAACTTCTTGCAGTATGATTTATGCCTTTGAAATGTTAACAAGTCATGACATAGTTCATGATGGGTAATTGAAAATCACACCATTCATTTTTTTTTTAATTTAAAGCCTCCTCAACTGTTATTATTCGACACCAAGGGGAAAAAAATTCCCAACACTGCAAGCCCGCAGTCTGCGTCGACAACATTATAACAAAACTTTGCAGTTCTCGCTTAAGGCCAAGAATCGACAAGAAGATTCTATAAAAATGACTTTGGGTTCAAACCTTTGAGATGGCCCTCAGATGTAATTTTCTATTGCATGGGAAAGTTTTATAGAAGGGATTATTTCCAACCTTTTAATATCCCAAATGCAGAAATTATTTGCCAAAATAAATTCAATTTTAAGGCATACGGTTGTATCCCATAACTTTTTGGCTTTTCTCTCTGGAATCGCCACCTTGACTGTTATGGGATTTTACCTCAACGATTAAAATCTACAAATTTGTAGTCTTCGGGTAATTTTTTTTTTTTCTCTTTCCATAAAAATAGTCCCATTTCATCATAACTTGCTTGTTACCCATTTATCTCATGGAAATGCACTTTTCTCTGCTATCTCTTTCAAGATCGTCATTTTGATATTTTTATGCATTAACTCTAGACATGGTAATATTCAAGATGATTTTCTTCTTAATTTTCCGTCCATCACTTATCTTTGAACACTTCATTACAATGAAGTATATTTCATCAAATTGATAGACGGTGAATTTGTTATAATTCTATTATGAAGTGAACACACCGAATCAATAAATAATTGCAGCGATTACAATTACCGGTACATGCTTCCTGTTGCCAAAAGTACTGGACACATCTCCATGCTCTTGGTATGTTTTTCCTTTCATGCAATAGTCGTGGCTAGCATATGGCGTGTACGTCCTTACTATATTTAGTACTCGCTTGTTCTCCAATCCTTTGACAAATTTCAGAACAGTGATTAAATTTTTTGTTCTGCAGATTCGCCAATTCTCACGAACACAAAAGTCGAATATATAAAAATTATTAAATTCCTTAAGCTTGTTGGTGATACTGTGTTAAAAATCAAAAAATCAGAGAAGTAAACAAACGTTAGTTCAATAAACAAAACGTGAAATAATAATTCCGAGCCCACAAGTTGCTTGTGTGTCCTTAAGGAATTTAATCCCCTCACTGTTGCCCAAGGTTTTGGACTAATTCCTCCCAGGATAGAACGGAATAACTATTCTGCAATACTGGCAATCGAAACTACAGAATTTCAGCGAACTTAACAGACGGAGCAAATCACACTTGACACTTATATTTATTTGAAAATAATGCAAATAGAAAAGAGGGGGAGAAATTTTCAGATTTTTCTATATCTAAAAAATGAGGCCAAGCCTCTAAATTTATAGACAACGAAAGTGTGAGATGAAGAGGTACAATCTAAGAGCTGCCTCTTCCATTTCCCATTCACACCCCTTAATAAAAACGCAACAACAACTGACAATCATTATGCTCAATCCCAAAGCGTCTACTCAATTGGATAGAGTCTCATACTGATAACGTGTTATGAAACGATAAAAGTAGAACAACAATATTACAGAGAAAGAGAGAGAAAATTTTTATTGAATTTTGGGATGAATTACAATGGAATATAACCATTTATTTATATGGAGAGGGTGACTTAGCCACCAAGTAATGACCTAGAGTCTCTCTAAATATAGATATTCACCACAAATAAATTCTATTTATAACGGATTTAATTGATAAACCGCAAAAATCTTTTAGAAGCTCAATCTTAATACTTTTGTTAGAAAAAAAAATTGGAATTAAGTGAAACCATATTATTCGTTGAAGTTGTTGATATATATATATATATATATATATATATATATAAAAAAAAACTCATAACGTGAACTTGTTAAGTTTGATGTAAGCGTATTCAACTTGTGGAACATGAAAGGTTTTTCAAGTCTTCTTTTGCCTTGTAATTAATTCCACCGTAATCTATATATATGGCGATGTCTTATATCACTAAGGAGTCGTTTGGTAAAATGCATTAAATAAGCTAATGCATGCATTAGCTTTGTGTATTAATAATACATTATTTGGCAGACATTTTGAACATATGCATTAGCTATACATCCTATTTGGTGTTAGCCTATGCTTAACTAATGCATAGAAAATAATGGTATTAGCAATGCAATAGGTTTTAATGCATGCATTAGCTTAGTGAAAGACAAAATTGTCCTTCAAAATTTGTGCTTGATTAAAATATGCTAATTAGTATATTAATGCAAGTTCAAAATAATTTAAATAATGAAAAATAAAAGTATATCCCTAGTAAATAAATAAATACTTAGCATATTTTCTTTTTTTATAAATAAATATTTAATTTTATTTTACAATATAGGTAGATAAATAAAATAATTTTTAAAATTTTTTTCATATAGAAATATTTCTCAACATATGTTTCTTTTAAAAAGTAGGAGTGTGGACTAGTTTTGAGGGCATTTTCGTAAACAAATAATTCTTTTAAAAATTGTGCAATACTTTAATACATCAAACCAAACAATGAATAAGAAATATCAGCATAACTAATACAAGCATAACTAATGCAAGCATAATTAATACCAGCATTACTAATACACCATATTCAATATTACTCTTATGCACCCTACCAAACGACCCCTAACAGATATTCTCATTCTTCAGTTGGTAGTCACAATAATATTCCTTGGACAAAGTAGCACATTTCCTTATTGAACAGATCTCAAAATATCTTTGAACTCTTATTATATGGGAAATATTTCTTTCTTGATCTTGGCAAATAATCTCTTTCCATAATAGTATATATTTACTATACTCATAATATATTTTATTTTCATAGAAAATATGTTCTTCCTTGATCTTGTGATATCTCTTCTATTGTAACGATCTGACTGATCGTTTTGAGTTTTAGCGTTCCATTCGGTGATTTGAAACTTTGAGTAGTTTCATATCATGCATCATACTTGTGTGTATGGTTGGTTTTGATTTGGTCACGAACCAAATCTCACATGTTGTGATGGCTCTTATCACAATACTAGACAAGCCGACAATAACCATAAACAACACATATTTAAAGTTGGAAAAAACGTAGTAATATAAGTTCAAGAGAAAAATCTCATAAATACTAGTAATAAAATACCGCGACTTAATATAATATTTTTCAAAATCCAGGTGTCACTGAGTACATGAGCGTTTATACAATAACATGGTCTGAAACATTGTCTAGGAAGATAGAACAATAGAAATGAACTAAAGAAAAAGGAGGAGAGTCAAGGTCTGCGAACGCCAAGCAGCTACCTCGATAGTTTTCGAACTGAGTAAGCTCCAATAATAGCAACCTCCGTGTCCGAAAGTACTTGGATCTGCACACGAAGCGCATAGTATAGTATGAGTACAATCAACTCAATAAGTATATTAAATAAACACGGCAAGGTAAAAGAATTATAAATTATTAATGATACTAACTATCACATGTGTAGTTCCATCTTTTAAACCGGCACAGAAGAATATTTAATACTAACTCATCAGGTTTAGTGAGAAAACATCTATGTGTGTGTGTGCCATTTTTCAAGTATTCTACTCCGAGAATATCATGGCATGTATATGAGATAAGCAATTAAATCAGACAAATGAGTAAGGAAATGCAAAGTCCAACACAACATCGGCCAGATTCTCTCAACTTTCCATATCTGTTCCAAACCACTTATCAATATTCTCAAAAATCGCGTGTATACCATTAAGAGAGAAATATGAGAGGGTGATCCTAGGGGGATGGATCCGTATCCACACTCTGAACGGACAATACATGTGCTAATAATCGAACCTACATGGATAACTCGCGTACTGCACAGACAATACACGTGCCAATAATGTCAATATATGGATTTGTACAGACAACTCACACGCAAATAACATAATTCGCCTGGCATGGTCAGATGCCTCCAATCCAAACATATCACACGGGATCAATTAAATAAGTATACATGTGTGTGATAAATGAAATAAGATTCTCATGCTCCTGGACTAGTATAAATGACATGTTAAAGTGTAGGCATGTGCAAAGTGTGCTATCATATCTCAAATCGGCAATTTCATCACTGAAAAGCATTTATCAAGTTCATTTAGGGATTAAACCTCCATGTGGATTCAAACATGGCTCAAATAATTCAAACAAAATGTTACAAATATCATGAACATCATAGCATAAAGCTTAACTGTCACTTCTCGGTTCATAAGAGACCGAACATAACCCGAACATGAATAAATGACCTCGATACCCGCACATGGGTTCATCCCCACGCATGTGAACACCCAATAACACGTAGCTATCATAATAATTTAGGCAACTATTTCCTCAATCGAGTTTAAATAAAATACTTACCTCAAGCAAATTAATCACTCCGCTAGCAAGACCTTCTACGCGTATCAACCTCAAGAAGGCTCGAATGTATCCAAAATAACGTAATACTATCAATAAAAGCTATAGGAATTGATTTCAATTAATAAAACTACAATTTTTTACTAAGCTCAAAAGTCAACTCAAAATTTCAACCCGGGGACCACGCCTCGGAATCCAACAAAAGTTACAAAATCCAAAAGCTCATTCGACCACGAGCCAAACCATACCAAATTTACCAAATTTATATACCAAATCGTCACTCAAATCCTCAAATCTTACTCTCCAATCCCTAGCCCAAAACTCCCAATATTCTACCTTAAAAACATATAAACTAGATGGGAAAATCAATGGGCCACCAATATTATTGAATAAAAATGATCAAAAATAGCTTACCTCAAGAATTTTTGTGAAGCTGCTCTCAAAATATCGTCTCCAACTGAGCTTGCAAAGTTCAAAAATGATAAAAATCTCGGAACCCTTGAATTTAGACACTGCCCAGGCCCTTGTGCTTCTGCCGCCAAAAATCCGCATCCGCGGAATCACTTTTGCAATATAACGATTCGACTGGTCATTTTGAGCAATAGCATCCGATTCGGCAGTTTGAGGTCACGAGTAGCTTCACACAATGTATTATGACTTGCGTGCATTAGCGGTTTGGATTTTTGAGAAGTTCGGAAAAGATTTTTAGAAGTGACTTTCGTTTGAGAAGCTTGAAGTTTAAAGAATTGACCAAGATTTGACTTTTGATTATTTGACCTCGGATTGGAGTTTCGATGGTTCTAATAGGATTGGTGGTGATTTTGGACTTAAGCGCGCGTCCGGAATTAGATTTGGAAGTCCGTGGGTAGAATTGAAGCAATTCGACGAAAGTTGAAAAAGTTGAAGTTTGGAAGATGATAGAGTTTGACCAATAGTTGAATTTTGTGATATTGGGGTTAGAAAGAGTTGTAACAACTTCATTATGTCATTTGGGACTTGTCTGCAAAATTTAACGTCATTTCGGGTTGGTTTAATAGGTTTCGACACGAGTTTTAGAAGTTGAAAGATTGAAAGTTCATAAGTTCCATGGCGTGATTCATCATTTTGGCATTGCTTGATATGATTTGAGACCTCGAGTGAGTCTGTGTTAGGTTATAGGATTTTTTTGTGTGTTTAGACGGGGTCCCGAGGGCCTCGGGTGTTCTCCGGGTGGGCTATGAGTTAGTTTCCCTTATTTTTGAACCGTTGTTTGCTGTCTTCTGGTATCCTTCTTCGCGATCGCGAAGACTCCCTTGCGTTTGCGAAGTATTTCTGTAACCACCTTGAAATCCTTCTTTGCGTTACCGTCGTGAAGGTCTATCTTTTCCTTCATCACATTCGCGTTCCTCTCACGCGTTCGCGTTGTTATGCCATTACACTCTTCGCGTTTGCGTAATAATTCATGCGTTCGCGAAGAGCTGTCGTTGGGCCATCAGACTCTTCTTCTTCGCGTTCGCGAACGTGTTTTCACGTTCGCAAATCATATCTGGACAACCTTTATCTTTCTTTCTTCGCGAATACGAGTATCCTTTTGCGTTCGTGATTCTTTAGCATCTGGACAGAATAAATAGTACTCTATTCCGAGGTTTGCCATTTTCACAATTTTTAGAGTTCTAGAGCTCGATTTTGGGCGATCCTTTATGGGTTTTTCAAGCAAAACGATTGGGTAAGTGTCCTTCACCTAGAATTTATTATATTCTATTATTTTGTCTTTATTTTTATCATTTAATTAGTATTTTAGGTTGCGGAAAAATGGGAATTTTGAAGAAAATTTCTAAAATTAAAACTTATGATTTGAAGGACCAAATGGTATTGAAATTTGATAAATTTTGTGTGGTTGAGCTAGTATCAGAATGGGTATTCGCTTTTTGTAAAAAAATTGTCGGGTTCCGAGGTGTGGGCCCGGGGGTAGACTTTTGGACCGATTTTTAAAATTTGATAAAGATTGACACTTTATGATCCTGAATAGTTTCTTATGAGTTTTATTTGTGCTTTGAAGTTATTTTTGTTATATTTGAGTCGTCCGGAGGTCTTTTCACCCAAGAAGTTCATTTTAGAGTACCAGTTTGTTTTCTTTGAGGTAAGTATTTTGCCTAACCTTGTATGCGAATTTCTCCTTAGGATTTGAGTCTTTTATGCTAATGCTAGTCCGTGTACGCAAGGCGACGAGTGCGTGCTCGGACTTATTTATGGAAAATTTGCCTTTTAGGGTTCTTAGGTCCTTAAATTCACTAAGTAGGAAGTTGTTGTGATATGATTGAGTTTTCTTATTGCTAGTTTCACTTCTACATGCTCTATACGATGTTGCTAGCTGTAACGGCCCAAATCTACCATGTCGTGATGGCGCCTAACGTGGAACTAGGCAAGCCGACTCTTTTACCAAAATGGCCCGATAATCTAAAATGAAGATTTCCTTAAGCTATTAATTAATAAAACTTCATAATATCAGTCTGAATAACAAAGTGCGGAAAGAAAAGCCCGACATCGGGGTGTCACAAGTCATGAGTATATACTAGCACTGTCTGATACAACTAAGATTAATACAGTTTGGAAAACAACTCATAATATCTAAGGAAGATAGGAGGGAGAAGAGCAAGGTTGCGATCGCCATGCAGCTACCATGCCAATTCCGCAGATCCGCGACAGATAAATATAAATGCTGGCTAGCACGTCCAGCAACCCCTGGATCTGCACATAGGGTGTAGGGAGTAATGTGAGTACGCTAACTCGGTAAGTAATAAAGGTCAATAAATACTGAGCAGTAGGAAACACATAAAATCCATAATATGAAATCTCAGTAAGTACAACATGCTTTCAAATCAGAATATGAGTCAAATCATCTCGTTTAAAATTCAGTTTTCGGTAAAAATCATTTGAAGATGTTTTTCAACAGTTTCAATAGAGGGTCAATTCAATTTAGAGTAAAAGTGATAAAAATTATAAACATCCCCTCGGGCAACATGAATCATAACCGCCCCGAGCATAACATCACTCAAAATCATCCCCTCGGCAAACCTCACAGTCACTCGTAAACAGCCCCCCGCCCCTCTAAGCATAATATGAATCAAGAACAACCCCTTAGGCAAAACATCATATCACTCACTCAAGTATCGATGCTCACTAGGGGTGTGTAGACTCCTGAGGGGCTCCTACAGCCCAAGCGTTTTAACAAGCCACCTCGTGGAATAAATCAATCAGGCCCTCGACCTCTTATAATCATAAATCATTAATATCATGTTGCAGTGCGCAGACCGATCCCATAATATCCTCACAATACAGGCCCTCGGGCTCACTTAGTCAGAAACCTCTCAAGCCACTCGGGCTATCACTAAACACAGGGTGCTCAGCCCAAAAATATCATTTTATGCATCAAAACGGAGTAATAAAGACTAAGTTATGAAATCAGTAAACACAACATGACTGAGTACATATCTTAAAACAAAAAACTGAGAGGATGATAGGAAAAAGGCCCCTAAGGGTCTAAACAACTTTGGCCTAAGGCCCAAGTATGGCATTCAACCCAATTTATAGAAATTCTTTCTAAACCACATAAATATCATATTGATTCAGTGAAATACGCAACTTGGACCAAGTCACAATTTCCAACGATTCACGCCCAGATGCTCGTCACGTAGCATGTGTGTCACCTCAATAGTGAAACAATGTGAAATCTGGGGTTTCATACCCTCAGGACAAGATTTACATTCACTAGTTACCTCAAACCGGTCAAATCCCTACTCCGTGATGCCCTTGCCTCTGGAATTGGCCTCCAAACATCTCGAATCTAACCAAAGCAATAGAATGCAATCAATATAGCCAAGGAATCAATTCCATACGAAAAACTATCAATTTAGACCAAAATCCCAAAATTCATCCAAACCCGGCCCCCGGGCTCACATCTCAGAATCCGACAAAAATCACAAAAATAGAAACTTCTTTCACTCACGAATCTATACATACCAAATTCATCAAAATCCGACGTCATATAGTCCCCCAAATCTCCAAATCAAATTCTCCAGTTTCAAGCCCTATTCCCCTCAATTTCATCCCTAATTTCTACTAATTTCATTCTTAAACAACTGAAAATACCATAATCACAAGTATTAATCTCAAGCAACTTACCTCAATGTAAACCCCCTTGATTCCATCTTCAAAACCCTTCAAAAAGCTCCAAGTCCGAACAACAATTGTGGAAAATAGCACTTCTTTTTCTCTTACTTGTTATTTGGCCCTTATTTGCCTTAATTGAAGTTATTGCCTTCCTTATTATTTTTGTTACTTCTTAATTGTGAGTTCCTCTATGACCTTGTGCGTATATACTACATGTCCAAATTATTGTGGTTGCATGTGCAGTTATCACGTACCTTATATGTCTTGTTGTTTTTGTAAAGGTTGTTGTATTCCTTTGATTTTTACGTGTTTCTCTTTTCGTCGTGCACTCATACTCTTGGTGGTATAAATTCTTGTACTTTAGTTGTTGATTTGTTTTGTTGATTTAAATTACGAACGGTGGGATCGGGTTGCACGCGCAACCGCGGAAATAAGGGTGATATATTGAGGAGAAATAAGGGTGAATTGATATTATATGGTGGGATCAAGTTGTACGCCGCAACATGAGGAATAAGTGTAATATATTGAGGAGGGATAAGGGTGAATTGATATTATATGGCGAGATCTGGTTGCGTGCCGCAACATCTTATGTTTATTATTATGATATTAATATTATACGGTGGGATCGGGTTGCATACCGTAACAGGAGGAATAAGGGTGATATATTGAGGAGAAATAAGGGTGAATTGATATTATATGGTGGGACCGGTTGCGTTCTGCAACATATCTTGTATTTTGCTATCCCTTGTTTTACTGTATTGACTTTAATTCCTTCGTGCAAGACTTTGATGATTTGTATTTCTGGTTTTCATTGAGTTTTGAGGTTCAATTTATTGTCATTGATTTATTGACTTGTCGTCATTTCCTGAGTTCTTTTCCTAATACTATTATTCTGATGAATTAATTTTCAAAGTAAATGTCACGACCCTAAACCCGGACCCGTCGTGATGGCGCCTCTCGTGAAGACAAGGACAGTCGACAAAAACCCCCAAATAAATTAACAGATATAGTACCTCATAATTAAGTCATTAATAAAGACAAACCTCAAAAATAGAGTGAAATATATCAACTGCGGAAACAAAACACAGTCTGACATCGGGGTGTCACTAGTTATGAGCATCTAAAGATGTCTAAAAGTCTGAAAGAGTTTATACAACCTATTACAGAACCAAAAATAGAAAATAAGATAGGAGGGAGAAACATTGGGCTATGAACACCGAGTAGCTACCTAATGAACTCCGCATAGTCTGCTAGAAACTATCAACCCTCGCTAGCAAGGCCCGAAGCTCCTAAATCTGCACACATGGTACAGGGAGTAAAGTGAGTGCACCAACTCAGTGAGTAATAACGATAAATGAAGACTGAGCGATAAGAAAACATGAAAAATCACAACAAGATTCTATAAAGAGGCAGAGTAAAACCAATAAAGTGCAATAAAATAGTGAAATCTCATAAAACACCTTAGTTCAGTATAAGCTCCTTTAAAAACCTTTTTAATAGTTAAACATGTAAATAAAAAGGTCGTTAGAAAAGATAAACACATAAAATCCGCCACTCGGGCACAATGTCGATAGAATCAGCCCATCGGGTAATAACATGGAACAACACCAGCCCCTCGAGCTATATCTCATATCACAATAGGTACCCGCGCTCGCTGGGGTGTACAGACTCCGGGAGGGGCCCCTTACGACCCAAGCGCAATATCAAGCCATCTCGTGGCATAATCAATAGGCTCTCGGCCTCATATCAAGCCACCTTGTGGCGTATAAATCAGCCCTCGTCCTCATAATCATAAACGGTACAATATTATTGCGGCCTGTAGTGCGATCCTATAATAATCCTCACAATACATGCCTTTGCCCTACTCAGTCAGAAATATCTAAAAGCCACTCAGGCATAGTAAAACATGATGCTCAACCCAAAATATCATTTAAAGTGCTAAAACAGAGTAAACATGGTTGAGTTATGAAAACAGTAAAATATAGGTTGACCGAGTACATATATGAAATCAAAACAATAAGGAAATAACAGTAAAAATCCCCTAAGGTTCCAAAACAGTTGGCATGTGGCCCAAGTATGGCATTCAGCCCAAAACATGATGATATCAAACAATTTTCAATCAAATACGCGGTAAAACAGTCATTCGGGATGGACTAAATCACAATCCCCAATGGTGCAGGACCCCACGCTCGTAATCTAGCGTGTGAGACACCTCAATGTAGCACAACGATGTGAAATTAAGGGTTTCATACCCTTAGGACAATATTTACAGTCATTACTCACCTCAATCCGGTCCAAACCCTAGCTCGCGATGCCTTTGCCCCTCGAATCGACCTCTGGATGCTCCAAATCTAGCCAAAATAAGTACATAACCATCAAAATATTCTAAGGGACAAAGCCCACTCAAAAGTAATCAAAATACCACGCAAATCCCGAAATTAACCAAATTCGACCCCCGGACCCATGTCTTGAAATTCGATAAATTTTACATCATTAGACTCCCTATCTCCCCACGAGTTCATACATATCAAAAGTACTAAAATCCAATCACAAATGACCCCTCAAACCCTTGCTCAAAGGTCTCCAATTCTCAAGCCCTAGTTTTCCAATTTTTAACCTTAATTTCCATAAATTACAACTGTAATCCGTGAAATAACACCATAGAAACGAGTTTTAGGTTCAACAATCTTACCTCGATGAATCTCCCTTGAATTCCTTCTTCAAAATCTCCCAAAAAGCTCCAAAATCGACTTAAAATGGTGAAGGAATAATTCAAATTCATGAAGGAAATATTTTATACCTTCTGGCCCAGGTTTTTTGCACCTACAGTCCAGTACTCGCTCATGCGCAACCGCTTCTGCAGTTCCAAGCGTCGCTTCTGCGGTCATCACTTAAGCCTTCAATTTCTGCATCTACGATGCACAACCCACACCTGCCCAATCACAGGTGCGGTTCCTTAACTGCTTATGCGGTTCTTGCCTTCCTTGGATCCTTCTGCTTCTGCAACTAGTCTTCCGCATCCGCGTGGGTTGCACCTGCGGCCTTTCAACCGTAGATGCAGTTATGACAGCAATCCTAAAACTTCAGCTGCCATTTCCAAATTCCTATCTTTTCGTCAACCATTCGAAATCACTCCGAGGCCCCGGGGGCCTCAACCAAAAGCACAAACAAGTCATATACTACCATCCAAACTTATACAAATCTTCAAAACACCTCAAACGACACCGAATCAGCCAAAATACATCGGATTGAAGCCTAAGGTTCTCAAAATCTTCCGAATTACGCTTTTGATCAAAAAGTCTATCAAACCACGTCCGAATGACCTAAAATTTTGCACACGTATCCCAAATGACACAATGGACCTACTACAACTTCCGAAATTCCATTCTGACCCCTATATCAAAATCTCACCTATCAACCGGAAAACGCCAAAATTTCACTTTTGCCAATTCAAGCCTAAATCTACTACGGACCTCCAAAACACATTCCGATCACGCTCCTAAGTCCCAAATCACCTTCCAAAGCTATCCGAACCATCAGAATTCACATCCGATCCCTTTAATATATAAGTCAACATCCGATTGACTTTTCCAACTTAAGCTTACTCAAAAGAGACTAAGTATCTCAAACCTTATCAAAACCTCTCTGAACCCGAGCCAACCAACACGATAACACAAATTACAACTGAAAAAAGGTAATAAGAAGGAGAAAAGGGGGAAACGGAGCGGTAACTCATGAAACGATCGACTGAGTCGTTACGGTAAATTTACTACGTTGAGTCATTTCCTCCTGCCTTGCTGAGTCGTTCGTAATATCATGATTTAAAATGGAGGAATTAATATCATGCTTCTTGTGTATCTCTAAGTTAGAAATCGCTGTATATTTTAGTATCTACAATTTTTACTAATTGTCATATTTTATTTCAACTAGTTTTTCAACTGAATCTCATTAATACATCTGAGGTTATATTTTTCTTAAAAAGAAATTTCTGTTAAGTTTCAATTTAATGAATTCTATATTAAAATCAATAGCTTATCCGATGTTGTATTTCTATTTGAAAAATATTATTTTCTTCACTCAAACGATTTCTAAAAATAACTTCATTTTTCCTTGTTGGTTTTCCTATTTGGTCCAGGAATTGTAAATTTATTTTATGATATATAAATGGAACTTCTTGAACATCTTAATTAACATTTGTCACGGATATTATATATTGAGTAGCACATGGATCTTCGACGTGCAAAGTGAAAGGGAAATATGTGAGCATAAAGTGCCATGTGTTTTAAAGGTTTGGAAGTTGTGATTGTGATATGAGACTTCGGGGATTGGAATGGTCAAAATTGTGTATTAGAAATGATGTGATTGGTTGAGTTAATATTGATTTCCTTATTTGAGCACATTTTTACTTTTCTGTATCCCAGCTATGTAGGTGTACTTGGTTACTTTTCGGTACCGTCCGTGTTTTCCTTTTATCGTCTCTATTGTTTGTAATTTGATTTCTTCCTGCTATTGATGTTACTTTGTTATCTTATATTGTTAGTTTATTATCATATCTTGTTCATCTTATTAGACCAATAGGTGTTTTGACTGTTCCTCGTCACTACTCTACCGAGGTTAGTCTTGATACTTACCGGATACCGTTGTGGTATGCTCACTACACTTCTGCACATTTTTGTACAGATCCAGGTATTTGATCATTAGTGACTGTGTGGATCATTGTTATGGAGACTCAAGTTAAATATGTTGTTGCGTTCGCAAGCCTCAGAGCCACCTTCTATTGTACTTATTTCCATTGTTTCCTTTTGTTCTAGAACAGTGATGTATTCATTTTGTATAACTACTCCTAGAAAGGCTTATGACTTGTACTATCGGTTTTGGAAATTATAAATTGTTCAGAGATATCTAATTCGAAATTAGTGAATATTATTGTTATTTTTATTAATGTTAAGCTTACCTAGTTTTAGATATTAGGTGCCATCACGACCCCTTCGGAGGTATTTTGGGTCGTGACATGCGATGAAAATTCCACTCCTGCGGAATTCACTTAAGTCCACACAAGTTCGCACCTGCTCTCCAAGCTTCGCACCTACGGAAGCGCTTCTGCGAAGCCAACCTCACGTACCCATCTTTGTATCTGCGGGCTCGCAAATACGGAAGACCCCTCGCACATGTGATCACTGGACAGACCCTTTCAGGCCCGCACCTCCGACCCCCTGCTCGCTTCCGCGAGCTCGCACCTGCGACCAATCCCTCGCAGGTGCGGTCACCAGCAACTCCCCAATTTCAACACTTCTAAGTCCACATATTCAGTCTAATTCCCATCCGAATCATTCCGGGGTCCCCGAAATCTCAACCAATTATACCAACAAGTCCTAAAATATGATACGAACCTAGTCAAGGCCTGAAATCACATCAAACAACATCAAAAATACGAATCGCACCCTAATTCAAGCCTAATGAAAACTAATGAATTCCAACTTCTACAATTGATATCGAATCCTATCAATCTTAAATTTTGCACACAAATCATAATTGATACAACTGACCTATTCCAACTTCCGAAACTAAAATCTGAGTCTGATAACCACAAAGTTAACTCTCGGTCAAACTTCTCAACTTTTCAAACTTCTAATTTTTCAACTTTCGTCATTTTAAGCCAAAATCACCTACGGACCTCCAAATCAATATCCGGATATAATCCTAAGTCCAAAATCATCATACAAAGCTATCAGAACCATCGAAACTCCATTACGATATCATTTACTCATAAGTCAACATTCGATAAACTCTTTCAACTTAAGCTTCCAACATTGGACTTAGTGTTCTAATTCATTCTGAAACATTTTCGGAACCAAACCAATTACCCTGACAAGTCACATAACAATAATTGAGCACAGAATAAGCAGTAAAGGGGGGGGCTACAATACTCAAAATAATCGGCTGGGTCATTACAGGTTTTCGAGAGGTTGGGGATTGATTTGGAAGAATGATTCTTGTTTTAGAAGGTTTAAGTTGGAAGAGTTGATCAAAGTTTAACTTTTGGGTAAACAATCTCGGAATAGGGTTTATTGTTCTGATAGATATGTATGATGATTTTGGACTTATACGTATGTTCAAATTTGGCTCCGAAGATTCCTAAAATAATTCAATACTATTTATCAAAAGTTGGAAATTTGAAACTTAAGAGTTCATAAGTTTGACCAAGAGTTGACTTTGATGTTATTAGACCCCAATTGGTGTTCTGAGGCTTGAATATGTCTATATAGTTAAATTGAACTTGTGTGCAAAGTTTGAAAGTAATCGAAAGTGTGATTTAGATACTCTTTTGAAAGATTAAAGATTTAACAACTTAAGAGAAATTCTATTCACCTCGATTCTTTGTTGTCATATTCTTGTGGGTATTTTGAGGCTTTGGATAAATTTGTATGATGTATTTGTACTTTTTGATATGATTGGATGGGGTCTCTAGGGGCTCGGGTATGTTTTGAATCATTGGTTGAGCAACTAGTTATGTTAAGGATTTAAAGTTTGACCTTGGTCAATATTAGATCAAGATGACCTCTTCTCAGTATTTTGAGTGTGTAAGAAGGATCGTAGCGTGTTTTATGATTGAAATGCATATATGGTTTGTGTCCAGGAGGTTCTGAATGAGGTTTGGGCGCTAAAACAAAAAAAATTCTTGATGCTGGTTTTTTTCTGGTGTAAGTAATTATGAAAATGCCATTTATATCTGTACGATTTTCAGATTTCTTTTAAAATTTTAAAATATCATATCTCCCTTATTTTAAGGCCAAATAGGATTCAAAAGGCTATTTTAATCCTAAAGGCTATTTTAATCCTAAAGGCTATTTTGGGTGTAATCTCGCAAGTATCATGTTGGGCTTATCAAACGTGAGTTTTGGGATCATCTAGGACCTGATTCGAGTTGGGACAATTGCTGCATTTTTTCTTGTTTCAAAATTTAGTTACTTTTTCTCATAAGGTTTTGGAGCTCGGTTTGGGCGATTTTGGAGGGGATTTTTACTACTTAGATTGGAGTAAGTATTTTGACTCGAATTTGTTATTATTTTATGATTTCAACCTCGATTTTAGAGTTTGATTAATGATTTGAATTGGAAAAATTGGAAATTTGAGTAAAAACTTTCTAAAACATAAATTGAAGGTTTGAAGGCATATTTGAGGTCGGAAATGATTTTGGTATTGTTGGACTCGTATCAGAATGGGTATTCAAAATTTTAAGTTTTGTCGGGTACCGAGGTGCGGACCCAAGGTTGACTTTTTTATTTTCGTTAAAGATTAAATTTTTATTATCCGAAATTATTTCCTATGACTTTTATTTATGATATTAAGTTAGTTTGGCTATATTCAAGCCGTCCGAAAGTGGATTTATGCGAGAAGGGCTTATTAGTATATTGATTTGGCTTGTTTGAGGTAAGTGTCTAGCCTAACTTTGTGTGGAAAAAATTACTTCTTAGGATTAGGTTTTATTATACTAATTGAATTATGTGAAAGACGTGCACACGAGGTGATGAGTATATACACGGGCTTATGTACAGTATTTAACCGATTTAGACTCTTAGGTCTTTTATAAGCATTTAATTGAAGTTGTTGATACTTGTTCTTTAAACTCCTAGGTCTTTTATAAGCATTTAATTGAAGTTGTTGAACTTGTTCTATCTTTGATCATCAAGTTATTATCATATACATTAATTGAAGTTGCTAGTGCATATTCTAGTTTCCATTGTCTAATTTTGTCCTATATGTATTTATTTGAAGTTGTTACATGCCATTCCTTTCGTTGTCGAGTTATTCTCATGCATTTATTTGTATTTGATAGTTGGCACTATCTCTTTTCTTATTGAGCCTTTGAAAATGTTATTTCATGTAGATACCTTCATTGTTGAGTTGTTGAAGTTGTAGTTGTTGAAAGCTATTAACACGGTTGTGGTTGAAATTGTTGGTATTGAAATATCTTACCTTGTTGAGTTGTTTCTCATTCATTTTGTTATTTTTGAGACTCTTATACACATTGTGGTTGATACGTGGGCTATGTTTTGTGGTAATATTATTATTATTGATTTGAAAATATTGTGGCATATGGGGCACGTGTGGTGCAAGTTGATTATTGTGTTGTGATATTGATACGCACGGTGATATAAGGATAGGGGTTGATATGCATGTGGTGAGATAAGGTGGGACTTATACGCGTGTTTCTAGTAAGAGAATTACCTGAAGTCACGTGGTGAGATAAAGGGGCTAAAACGCAAGTAGCTATTTCGGAAAAAATATTTTTAAAATAAATGCAAGGCTCACGCAGGAAGATTGTGATTGTGATTGTGATTGTGATTCGTGAAATATGAATATGAGGTGTGGTACATCGGTGTGATTTTGTTATATATTCTACATTGAAAAGGCTTGTTGAGTTGAACATTTATTATTTTTTCCGTAAATCATCTTACTTGTATTTTGATTGTATTTGGTTATTTATTGTTATTTTTGTATTGGAACGACTGTGACTTTTTATGTGAGTCATGCATTCTATGTGATTTGTTGCGTTGCTTTAATGTGCCAACATGTGCCTCCGTGTTACCTAGTGAATTGATTTCTAAGACGAATTAACTTGCGTAGGGTCATTATCTCATGCTCTATTGAGTTGTTGGTAACATAACAATTTTAAATTAAATGATTATTAAGATGCTTTATATTATTAAGATAAAACTCGCATCTCACTCGGTATTTTATTATTTTCTTTATGATTATCATGCCTTACTTTAATTGATTCTCAAATTAAACGCATTACTCTATTTGATGATTTACTTTAATCAAAATTAATATCATACTTTACTTTAAATAATTTTATATTTGATTCGTTAACTTATCTGATGTTTTACTTCATTTAAAAACGTTATTTTACTTTACCTTATTGATTTCTAAAGTAAACTCATTCGATACTCTATTTTGTACAGATTGTACTTTATTTTACTTTGCTTGATTCCTACAATAAACTCATTATCTCATTTGACACTTTATTTTATTCAACATTGTTATTATGCCTTAATATATTTAAATAAATCTCTCAAATATTTTATTTAAAATTTGACACGGATTCAATATATATGGTAGCACATGAACTTTGCCGTGTGAAGGTGATTGATAATGAGGGTACGAGGTGCCATGTGAGCCATATTTGTGATTGTGGCCTATGATTTATGATCAGGGGGTATGGTGCCTCGGAGTGATTAATGTTGTAAATTATGTGTTGGAATGACTGTGATGACTCGGCCAGTCGTCTCATGAGTTACCGCTCTGTTTCCCCTATTTTTGCTTCTTTATGCTTCATTATCCGTGTTTTGTGGTATCGGGTTGGTCGGATCGAGTCCGGAATGAGTTTGGTGAAGTTTGAGACACTTAATCTCTTTTAAGAATGTTTAAGTTGGAAAAATCAACCGGATATTGACTTATATGTTATAGGGCTCGGATGTGAAGTTTCGATGGTTCAGTTAGCTTTGAGAGGTAATTTAAGACTTAGAAGTATGATCGGAATGGGTTTTGGAGGTCCGGAGTAGAATTTGGCTTGAATTGACGAAGTTGATATTTTGGCGATTTTCGATTGATAGGTGAGATTTTTACATTATGGTCGGAATAGAATTTTGAGGGTTGCAGTAGATTCGTTGTGTCATTTGGGATGTATGTGCAAAATTTTAGGTCATTCGGACGCGGTTTGGTTGGGTTTTTTATCAAGAGCGTGTTTTGAAAGATTTTAAAAATTTAGGCTTGAATTCGATGAGTTTTGGATAATTTGGTATTGTTTTAGGTATTTTGATGATTGTAACAAGTTTGAATAAGGTATTGGGTCATGTTTGTGCTTTTGGTTGAGGTCCCGGGGGCCTTGGGGTGATTTCGAATGGTTAACAAAGAAATAGGAACTGTGTTGCAGCTTCAGATTTGTTGCTTCTGGTATTTTTTGCATATGCGTTTTGTGGACCGTAGATGCGGTACCGCAGATGCGGGTGATTCATCGTAGAAGCGAAAAAAGGGGTCAGATGGGCAGAGACCGCAAAAGCGGTATGGTGACCGCATCTGCGATATTGCAGATGCGGGATTTTAGTCGTAGAAACGGCTTTGGTCCGTTTAAGTGATTATGCAAAAACGGAGGTTTAGACCGTAAATGCGGTATTGCAGAAGCGGATTTTTTACCGCAGATGCGAAAATAACTGGGCAGAGCATATATGTGATTTTATTTCGCGAGTTTGGGTTATTCCATCATTTTTTACTTTGACCTTAAAGCTTTTGGGGCGATTTGGAAGGGGGATTTCAAGGGAACTTCGTTAAGGTAAGAATTTTGGACCTAAAACACATTTCTATGGTAGTATTTCATGGACTAAGACTGAAATTAAAGAAATTTAAAGGCTAAAAATGGAGGATTAGGGCTTGAGTTTAAGAGGCCTTAAATTGAGGATTTGAGGGGTCATTTGGACTCCGATTTGGTATCCTTGATATGCATAGACTCGCGGGGAGATAAGGAACTCGTTGATGTAAAAATTTCGAGGTTTCGAGAAGTGCGCCCGAGACTCGAGTTTTGCTAATTTCGGGATTTGTTCCCTTTATTGATTGTTTTTGCTTGGGCTTTGTTCTCGTTCTGATTTTTTGGATAGATCCGACGCACGTGGAGACCGATTTGAGGGGAAAAGGCGTCGCGAGATAGAGATTTAGCCGGTTCGAGGTGAGTAATGATTGTAAATTATGCTCTAAGGGTTTGAGACCCCAGATTGCACATCATAGTGCTATATTGAAGTGAGACACGCGCTTGATGATGAGTGTGAGATCGTTTACTATTGGGGATTGTGACTTAGTTCGTCCCGATTGAGGATTTTACCGCGTATTTGACTGAAAATTATTTGTTATCATCATGATTTGGGCTGATTGCCATATTTGGGCTTTGTGCCAACTATTTGAACCCTTCGGGTATTTTTATCACTATTTTCTCACTGTAGTGACTTATTACTTGAACTCAGTTCTGTTGTTTTACCACTCAGTCATTTTTACTCAGTTTTGAGACTTAAATGATATTTTGGGTTGAGAACTACTGTTTTATTAATGCCCGAGGGGCTTGTGATGATTTTCGGACTGAGTGTGGCCGAGGGCCAGATGTGAGGATACACTGAGTGATATGAGGCCGAGGGCCTGAGATACATATATACTCCACGAGGTGGCTTGAGTGATGTGAGGCCGAGAGCCGAGATTTGATGCCATGAGATGGCTTGATATTGCGCTTGGATCGTAAGGGGACCCTCCCGGAGTCTGTACACCCCCAGTGAGCGCGGGTACCCATTGTGTTCTGAGAGTGAGCCCTAGGGGTTGATATTATTCTGAGAGTGAGCCGAGGGGCTAATATTGTTTTTAGAATGAGCCTGGTGGGCTGATATTGTTATTAGAGTGAGCCCGAGGGGCTGGTACTGTTCTGAATTATGCCCGAGGGGCAAACCTTTATGTGTCCATCTTTCATATTTACTTATCATTTTACCTGTTATAATGTGGTATTTGTGCCCGAGGGGCGGATTTTCTGTGTTTATCGACACTAACTATTTTGCAATCATTTGCGTAACTATTGAAAAAGTTATTTTCAAAAGAGGTTTAAAGTGAGCTAAGATGTTTCTAAAAATTTCACAGCTTCACTGTTTTTTTTCAAAAATTTTTACACTGTTTCTATACAACATGTTGATTTTCTTTACGTGATTTCTTACTGCTCAGTTGTTATTTACCTTTATTACTCATTGAGTTAGAGTACTCACTTTACTCCTTGCACCTTGTGTGCAGATGCAGGTATTTATACACCCGGTAGCGGGTTTTGGCTGATCGGAGGCGGAGTTATCGGAGTTTAGCGAGGTGGCTGCCAACGTTCGCAGCACCGCTTTTCTCCCTTTTCGCTCATCAGTCATGTTTTGTATATTTTAGACCTTGTAGTTGTATTTATACTCTAATAGATGCTCGTGACTTGTGACATCCCGGTATCAGACTGTGTTTTGGGCTGTTTTCCGCACATTATAAAAATGTTTTGCTTAGTTTGTGGTTATCTATTCATACTTAAACTGTTTATTAATATTTAACTATTTTGAAAAAGCGAAATGGGTTAGTTGGCTGACCTTGTCTTCACGAGAAGCGTCATCACGACTGGATCGGGGTTTGGGTCGTGATAATGACTTGATTACTTCAATTGTCGTTTATGTCCCCCGGTTGATTTTATTCGCATTTTAATTGTTTTCTAATTTCTTTACCATTTTATCACCTGTTGCTTCTTGTTGCCAGATGTTGTTTAATATTCTTTCCGCTGTTAGCCCTACATTGATGTTCTTTCCACTATTAGCTTTATATTTAAATGCTTGGACAGATTATTGTCTAGTGTGTGTCTTGACTTACCTCGTCACTACTCCACTGAGGTTAGTCTTGATACTTACTGTTATTGGGTATCGTTGTGGTGTACTCATACTACATTTCTACATATTTATGTGCAGATCCAGGTATTTCATAGCGTACTGGTCATTAGTTAGTTGTTGAAGATTTTCTACGGAGACCTCAAGGCATACCTGTCATTACGCTCGCATGCCTCGGAGTCACCTTTTGGTATTGCGTTTAACACTGTTTACCTTCTTATCAAATAGTCTTGCATTAAAGATTCTTAGTATATTTCAATAGAGCTTATAACTCAATTCCACCGGTTTTGAGATTAGCAGGACTATTGTTCCATTTTGGTTTTATTGTGTTAATTATCACTTTAATTTAATACTTTAGTCGTTACTTCTGCTAAATTCTCAATAATTGTTAGGCTTACCTAGTCTTAGAGACTAGGTGTCATCACGACATACTAATGTAGGAATTTGGGGTCGTGACATCCATATAGTATCTTCCTTCCACAAAATAACAGAACTTCTCTAGGATTTTAACGACCCTCCTTTCAAGATATTGAAGAACTTTCCTTCCATAATTTTCGCAGAGTCTTATTATGATATTGTGGTAAACCATTCAATATTTGAAATTTGACTTTCAAATATTATTCCTTCTAAGACACTTGGAGATTAAATCTCTGAAAATAATCTTCCTTCTATATATTTTTGCTCATAATATTCTCTTTCCCATATTTGTTTGGATCTTTACTAACTTCTTTTCCCTTGAACAAACCTGTGTAAGAATAAGATTACCACAAGTAAATGTTCTTTGATTAATAATTATATTGGTTTGTTACCATCAAAATTAATATGTCAAACCTTGTCGCTAACATAATAAAAGTAGACACGCAAGAGGCGTATGATTCCCTAGAATGGGTGTTTCTTGAATAGGTCCCCACATCAGAATAATTTCTCAAGTGGATGATGACCTGTGTCACCACACTGTCTTATTCCATTATGATAAATGACAGACCAGTAACTCATTTGGATGTTAAACGAGGAGTTCAAACAATGGGATCTTTGTCCTCATATCTGTTTGTCCTGGCTATGGAATATCTGACAAGGCTACTGAAAACTTTGAAGGATAAACCGGACTTCAACTATCATCCCACATGTGATCAGAAGTTGAACATAGTACAACTGAATTTTGTAGATGATTTTGCTCTTATTTTGTAGAGGTGATGCAGTGTCCACTCATATACTATATGAATGCTTTCAACAGTTTTCCAGCTCATCAGGATTGATAACAAACCAAGACAAAAGCTGTATATATTTTGGAGGGGTGTCAATGGAAATGTCAACCCCTGCTAAACAAGATGCTTGTAAAGGTAAACCGTTGGACAGCAAAATTCCTATCTTATGCAGGAAGATTGCAATTGATCTAAAGTGTTATGATTGCCATCCAGTCCTTTTGGTCGTAGATATCTTCATTGCCAAAAAAGATTATACTTAAGATTGAAACTATCTGCAAGAGGTTCTTATGGACAAAGGAGAAGCTGAAAGCAGCATGAATGCACTGGTGGCCTGGAAACAGCTATGCTGGCCTAAGTCTGCCGGGGAACCTAGCATGGAATAGAGCAACAATTCTTAAGCACATCTGTAATCTGTGTAAGAAGAAGGATATCATTTATGGATACAATGGATGTACCCATACTATATAAAGCATGGTGTAGCATGGACTGCCAATGCTAAGCAAGCACCATGGCTAACTCAAAAGATTCTAGGTGTTGCTAAGTACCTAAAAGCGAATGTTGGAGTGGATGAGGTGCTGATGGCAAGAAGTTACTCCATCAGAGACATACAAGAAGCTTAGGGGAGACTTTCCAAAGGTTGCATAGAGGAAATTGTTATGCAATAATAACAGTAGCCATAAATGGATCTTTATCGTGTACATAGTCATACACAGGGGCGGACCCAAGTGGTGAGATGTGGGTTCAACTGAACTCACTTCGTCAAAAAATAATACTGTGTATATGTATAAATTATGGCTAAAGCAAGGTAAATTTTGCATAGAAATTATTTTTGAACCTACTTATACCGCTTACGTTAGTTATTAACTTCTCTGACTAAACTCGCTTACATAAAATCCTAGGTCCGCCACTCGCCATACATGGTAGGTTATACACCAGAGATAGGCCTATCAAGTGGGGTATACTAACCAATCCAGTTTGCTCCTTACGTGAAGGAGAAGTAGAGGATCATGAACACCTGTTTTTCAAGTGCAACTACTCAACGGTTGTATGGAGGAAACTACTACTCAACTATACTTGACGCTATATTACAATAAATATCGACTATTCCTTCCCAAATTACAAATTACATCATTGGAAACAACAAATGAATAAAATGAAAAGGAAAAATATGGTAATATAAAAAAAAATTCGACGAAATATGTTACATTATCCAATGAGACCTAACAATACTTCAAAACTGGAGATCAAGAAAAGATCTTCAAGATTTCTTCACAAGAGTGGATGGCAAAATTTGGAGATCAAAGAAAAACTTCATTTTCAAGATCTCTTCACTACCGCAGTAGCAAAGAAAGGGTGGTGGCTGAACTCGAATTGAACCTTAAGCGACGGGTCAAGAGTTCCTAGCCGGGATATAAGACCAAGAGCAACACTATTATGTTCTGCAACTTGTTCTATACGACGAAGCTCTGACATTTTATCCGGATCATTAGAAAAACTGCTCCTTAGATCCTTTGCACTTCTCTGAGCTTCTTTGAAGCAGTTGTACATAGATAAATTCTGCATAATTATGGAGATCAAGTCACACGCTGAGTGAAAACCATGTCTTGCAACCCCACTTCAACCCCTCTCAAAAGTAAAAAAGGAAAAAGAAAGAGCAAGTACTATATAACAAAAAATGATAAAACTTGGGAATGCATGGTTAACGACGCCAATGGGGACTTACTGATAGCCGAGCATGAGCAGTCGTCTCCTGGAACGAATAATAGGAGACATGATCGGGTAGGCAAGCTTTTAGAAGCAACTCAAAGTGCTGGACAAACCTCTGAGAAAAATTGCAAGATTGGTCAAGAACGGAAACGTATATGCTGTTACTACTAGAACAAGTACATTAATGAAATCAGATGCAAGCAGCAGCAAAAATGGATGACAAATCATTTTTTTGGGGGTCGTCTAAATATTAAGTAGGTAAAGGTCCATGTAATTCCTTTTAGTAAGAATTACTGTAAAATTCAGGTAACGAGGTTCATGCTAAGACAGACAAATGGTAACAAGATCATTTTTTTAAGGTTACAGAAAAAGACAGGATTCAGGTGTTTAAGTTAGCTACTTGCAAGTACAAACCAAAGTTCCAATAAAAAATATTACAAGTTGTGACATGACGCACCTCATGCTCACTGTTGAAAGGTCCTGTACTCAGATAGATTTGCCGTTCATTCCTTAAAGCTGCCAGCATCTAGAGGAACCAACAATTTCTCAAGCAATTCAGAATCATTTTGTTAATTAAAAAGCTCACTGCATGCAGTGTGCAGATATGAAAGAGACGCTAAAAGTAAAATAGGAAAACATATTTACATGCTGTGAACATAGATGAAAGAGCACCATTAAAAAAAATGAATTACCATGGTAAGACCTTCAGCGAGATATACATGGCACTGAAGAAACAAAATTGAAGGTGGGAGTTGATAATCTTTTCCACCATCTTTTACAAAATCTCTTTTCTTCTTCCCTTTCCTTTTACCTGATACAAGTCAAATACTAAGATAATGTGTGGCTTCTCTGGTTTCACCGGAAAAAGAAAAGAAGCACTTCAATTCTATATTTCTTTTATATCTGTTGGTTGAGCAACAAAGCTATTAAAGGAGTGGCAAGCAGGTGCAATACTAAAAATTTTAACTATTCAACTCATGCCTTCACAACTTTGGGTTGACCACAATTTTTAAGTCAAACCATGACATGCGTGGTTAAAAAAAAAAGTGAGATGCCAACGACCATTCTTTTTTGTTTGATTTATTTTACTTTCATGGCATTATAGCTGATGGTAGGTGATCTAATGACATACCATTCTATTCAACCAGCCAGCAAAAGAAACAATCCATGACCAAGAAACCTAAACATGAAAACCATGATACAACTACGCCTTAATGCAAAGCTAGTTGGGGTCGGCTGTATGACTCCTCAAAATCATAAATGCTCTGTTTGGGTAAATATACAAGTGTTGATTTATTGTAGTTTTTGGTGTAGGATGCAAATCGTAAATGACGATCACTGCTTGTTGGAGAATCTATCCACTTTTAGAGGAGATAAGTCAGTGACATGGTTGTACATGACTTCCCTTTCTTGGTGCCAGATTACTTTAATGACAAGAAGCTTAAAGCTTCAGTTACTAAATTTTTACTTCTATGAACTTGGTACAGAAAAGGAACAACCTATTAACCAAAGGTTTGTTCCCTTGTACAGGCAACTTTCAGCTAGGGGACAAAAGATGCAGGACAGGTAGGATACTTACTGATTTCATTGCTTGTCATCGTCCGCATATGCGTTTTCTCCGCAAGCTTGATCAGGATAATATACATGTACCAGTAGACCATACAATATTCACCAGTGGAATACAAGTCTAATTCAAAGCCCAATATCAGGAAACGGGAAGCTATCCAGTATGTTTGCTCCTCCACCCATATGAGAATGTGTCTGCATATCTTCATGCAAATATTCTGTGACAGTCGGAAAACGAGTGAATAGTATCAATAAGAAAAGAAGTTCACTGACAAGATGACAGAGCAAGAAAGCAGCAGAAATCTCCACTTTGAAAAAATAGCGACAAGTGAACACACTATAGCAGCACTACAACTATAAACAATAGTGCACTGTAGTTGCATATAGAATATTCACCTCGTTACTTGAAGTGGTTGAGATATCACCAAACTCTTTCCTAAAAGCCAGTTCCAGCTAAGGGGAAATAAAAAAGAAACAAACGTACAATTCAGTTCCCAGGAAGGCAAATAACAACAAAAAAAATAACATACTCCAGATGACAGCTGCATTATCGTATACTTTAAACAAGTTTGACAATAGTCAGCCTGCAAAGATTTTATCGAATGTAAACAACAAAAGAAAACGCTACGTATATTATAAAAAAAAGGAGCACGAACACACACACACATAATATAGTGTCTTGCTAACATACTACATGAAGGTAGTAGGTTAAGCATTGTACCCAATTTGTGTTTCACTAAAATACTCCTGCCACCTTATTAAAATAAAAGACTTTCAGGGGCTTTTTGGCCTTTCCTCTAAATTTTCCAATTCCCTCCAAACATTACCCAGTTTCTTCCATCTCGTTCCCCTCCATTTCACCCAAATTCAAATCTTCACTATAATATCTGGGCGGAAATAAGGAGACAAGTGGCAATGACTCTTCTCAAATATTTCATGGAGCTAAGAATTTTGTGTTCTGACACCTTTTCATTCGCTAATCAGATTTAGGGGTAAAATATACTTTTTCTATTTTCTGATTTGTTGATGCCCACCGAAATTGAAGGTGCGGCAGGGGGTTAAGGAGGAAGGAGAAAGAAGGCAGTACTACAACAACAACAACATACCCATTATAATCCCACAAGTGGGGTCTGGGGAGGGCAGCGTGTACGCAAACCTTACCCCTACCTGGCGAGGTAAAGGAGGAAGAAGGCAGTGAATAGTGGAGATATGTTCCTATGTCGTTCGCACTCAATCTTTTGTCTGAGTTCAATTTGGTTCATATGGAACAGCTACACTTCTTATTGTTCGCCCAAAAGTTTTGTCAGAGTTTATTTTGTTTCAAAGGGTGCAGATATCCATGCAAGAATCTAAGATGTAGGAAGCCACAAAATTTATGAAGAGTAATGATCATGATTAGAGAGAAAGAGACAAATACGCAAGGAGAAGTACAAATGGGATGAGAACCAGCATTTTGACAAGTGTATACTGTACAAACCTGTACGTGTATGATGCGCCAATCTTGCAAAATCTTTCCAAGTTTACGCCTTTGCCAGGAAATATTTGTACAAAGAACTCGAAGCAAAGTGATCAATAACTGTACAAAAACATGTTATTGAAGGTGACAGATCTCGTTAAATTTGATAAAAGCAGAATATTAACCTATTCAACGGCAAATAAAACCCAAAACAGATTAGCTTAACATTTTAACAGTACCAACACCAAAAAAGGGCTCAGAAAGATGGATTTCTTATCACGAAGCTCTGGGCAGAGAAAGTTCAAAATCTACCACTAATAAATTCATGTTTTTACCTGCCCAAGTTGTACAAGAGTTTCATTCTTCTGAATATCATGGTTCTTCGCCACCTCAGGTAACAAAGAAGCTTTACAAATCACAGCAAAGACAGGATCACGCCCATAGAGCTTTGCATCTTGAATCAGCAAATGCTGTTGATTAGTCTTTCAACATGAGAATATCATTGTGGAAAAGATAAAATATATCTGAATTTTAAGTTACACAATTAAAGAAATGAACTTGAATAAAATCAGCTTATTTTGAGAAGTGCTTTTCTCAAAAATACTTTTTAAAAAAGTGCTTTTGGTGAGAAGTAGTTTGTGTTTGGCTAATTAATTTAAAAAGCACTTTTGAGCAGTAATTAGCGTTTGGCCAAGCTTTTAAAAACTGCTTCTAAGTGTATTTTTCTCAAAAGTGCTTCTCGGAAAAGTGCTTTTGGAGAGAAGCTACTTTTTTCTGCTTTTCCAAAACTGCTTCTGCTTCTCCACAAACGCACTTTTTTTCCTTCCAAAAGCTTGGCCAAACACCTCAATTTTTTTGGCCAAAAAAAGGACTTTTGGCCCCAAAAAAAAGCTTGGCCAAACAGGCTATAAATCTGAGATATGAACCTTCCCCCCCCCCCC
>MU664977.1:158800-176950 GCA_026770625.1 Nicotiana glauca
CAGTGACATCTTTCTTCATGTGAATTCAGCAAGCAAATAAATTGTATTAATTAGTGATAACTCTAAGAGTTAATTCCAGCCTTTTGTTTCACAACTACAAGGCTTATTCAGCCATAAGTAGGCCCCAGACATAATAAAGATGGGATTTGGAGATAGATTGAGGAAATGGATCAAATTTTGCATTTTAGACTGAGGAAATGGATCAAATTTTGCATTTCTACTATCAGGTACTCGGTTCTAGTGAATGATAGTCCAATGTGGGCTTTTTGGTGGTTCGAGAGGCTTGGGACAGGGGGGTCCCACATCAGTTATGATGTTTATCTTTGGTTATGGAAGCGACAGTTGTGGCAGACGGTTAGTTGAGGGACTTCAGTGCAGCGGTTAGGGGGCAACACCACATGAGAGTCTCATACCTATTGTTTGCAACAAGTACTAATATGGTTTCAGGCGGTGCCAAGTCTCAAAATGAACATTAGGAAGTGTGAACTCATCCCGGTGGACACAGTGGAGAACATTGACAATTTATCACAATGACTTAATTGCAGGGTTGGATCTCTTCCCATTACCTTCCCGGACTTGCCCCTAGGCGCATCCAATAAGGAGCAAGCAACATGGAATGCGGTGATAGAAAGGGCAGAGAAGAGGCACGCAAGATGGCAAAAGAGATATTTGTTTTAATGAGGAAACAAAGTAATAATCAGGAGCACATTATCAAGCACTACCACATAATTTGTGCACTTTTTATGAGCACCTGCCTATGTTACAGGTGAACTGGAAAAACTTTAAAAAGACTTCCTAAGTGACTTGGCAAGTGGCACTAGAAAGTTTCACTTGGTTTGATGGGAGACCGTAACAAACCCAAAGAGTTTGGCAGGTTTGAGTGAAAGGTCCCTGGTTTTTTAACAATGCCCTATTAAGGAAATGATTGTGTAAAATTCGAGATAGAGGAGCATGCTCTATGGTGGGAGGTGATAGTGAAAAAATATGGGATTGTAGAAGGGGATCGGAGGACAAAAAATATTATACTCCCTTTCTGTGTGCGCACTGTGGAGGAATGCTTTGAAGGCATAGGAAGAATTCAGTGGCAATATCACATATAGGGGTGGGAAAAGGGAGCAGAATTAGTGTTTGGGGGTATAGGTGGCGGGGGGATAATGCTTTGAGATTCACATTTCCTAACATCCATAGTATTTCAAGCAAAAAGGAGGATGACAATCCAACAGGTTCAAAGGTTACAGGAAGGGGAGTTTCATTAGGAGATAAGGTTTAGAAATAACCTTCAAGATTGGGAGGTTGTGGAATTTCTTATATGGCATGACAACCAGAATTCTGTGAGGTAGGAGGTGGGGAGTAGTGGATTGTTTTTAATAAAGTCCTATTACAGTACTGACCAGAGAGGAATCAACATTTCCACATCAATGGATTAAGATTCCAGAGACTCCCAAGAAAGGTGTATTTATTCACCTTGTTGGCATTTCATCACTTTGTTGGCAACAACGGGAGCGATTTTAACAGCTGAAAACTTGAGGAAGACGATTACATATAACGGCTGGTGTTTTATGCGCTAGAGTTCGGATGAAGATGTGGACCATCTTCTTTTACATTGCCAGTTAGTATCTCGTTTGTGGTGAGAGATTTTTAGATGGTTCAGGCTACAATAGTTGATGCCACGCCAATGAAGGAGGCACTATTCAGCTGGGCTTTGGAAGACAAAGGGCATAGGATGTAGCTCGACTAGCGCTCATTTTGGCTGTATGAAAAGAAAGAAGGAAATATAAGAGTTTTTAAAGGTAAAAAATAATCTTTTACAACATTTAAGGATAGCCTCTTGTCCCTCATTTCTTTTCAGTGCATCCATGACATCCCAATTTGTACAGGAAAATTGAGCGTCTTTTGCAGAGAATCATATTTCTTCGTAAATTCTCTACTTTTTGGTGAATCACTTGTATACCGCAATTTTTCTTCCCATCGTCGATAAAATTATTTTACCTTATTAGAAAAAAATAAGGTTCTGGTTCTCATTAAATACCATGAAAAACTTTTATTAAACTTGAACATTAGAGTTCCCCAAAAAACTTTTAGAGAAAAGATAAGCATATAGTAGCTTAATAAAAGTCCTTGTTGATGTGCAAATTTCCACTCATGCCGTTGCCACACATAGCAAGATGCATTAGCATGAAAATGGAAGTTATTATGTGCATATTTTTGCAAAATCATTGTGGTGCACAATGACATTAGGAGCAGAAAAATATAAACCTTTGTCATTTATAGTTCAATTTCATGGCTTAACAGCTAGGCTTAAATTTAAGAATACTCCTCAATTAACTCTAAGAATCCATTAGAATTTACATGTGCTAGAAACTTACCTGGAGATGAGCTCTAGCAACCAATTCCGGTTGAAACTTTTGAAATTCGACCACAAATTGTAAAACACCTTCAAAGACTGGATCGAGATTGTAGGAACATATGATCTCTAGCTCATGAAGAAGCTTTTGGAAATATTCAACTGCCTGGTAGATGAATTGCAACATTAATTATTTATTGTACTACTTAGATCAGAGCAAAGTGCTTCTATGCTTTTTCAAGCCTTACCTTCTTCCAGCTAATTGTCTCGATAGCACGAGGTGGAGTTGGAGCTGACAATCTACTGTTTAAAGTAGAATCAAACCCGATAGGTTGACAACCTGAAGCAGTTGTTTCATTTTCTGTTCCATCTTCCAGTGTTCCTTGTGCAACGGTAGACCTCAAGAATTCTACTGATTCACTCATAGAATCCAACTCTTGAAAGCAACAAGCAATATGTTTCTTTGCCAATTCCAAGCCTCTGCCTTGTGGTCTCTTCATATTTGTCACAACATGGTACAAGTGCTGGAAACCCAAAGTCAAAAAATATTACGGCCTGATGAAACACGTTATTTTTTTACAAAACGAATAAAAATGCAATAACGTAGAATCACTATGCCTCACTCTTTTTTTCTTTAATCAGTGGTGGGATATACCAGCAAAAGCTCTTACAGTAAGAAGGCGGAGCAGTCGAATACCATTTTACTCACTAACACTTTCTCCATATGATGAAGGAAAAAGACAATTTGACCTATGACAGAATTCAATTGAAATGACAACACAGAGTAAGACCTTACGAAAACGTAATCGGCATAACAAAGCTTTGCAGAATCCTTCCTCCAAATCAGGGTTATTTTGTAATGGTTCTATATCTGCACAAAAATAAGCAACCCATAAGAATATAGGGTTGTCGAAGAGATTAGCATTGTTAAAGTTGACTGAGGCTCCTGCAGTTTTCTCCATGAGAAGGATACTTTCTGATCACGTCATGCTTTTGTAACCAGATTTTCAGAAAATATAAAGTATGTTTTCCTTAATAGAAAATGCTTTTGTTCATTAGAAATAAAAGAACACCGGATTTTGGAGGACCAAACTTTTTTTTTAGTAAAAGGATAAAAGTATCAACAAACAAAAGAACCAAAATAGTTCCTTTTTCTCAAAGTAAAAAAGGAATGGTGAAATACTTTGGACGAATTTCTATTTTCCTGAAGTCAACTGTAAAATTAGAATTAAAGTTTGGGTTTTCCAAGCATCATGTAAATAATTCTTCCATTTTCTTTGATAAGGTACAAAGTAAAATCATTCTTCCTTTAGCATCATACCAGCGGAAAAGTACATAGAACAGACTGTTATGCGCTATCTAGTACAGAATTTATCAGCAGCAGGAAACAGAGGTTTGACATTTAAAGTATTTTATGCTTAAGGTTGCATAAGAAAATGTTCAATCTCACCATGCTCGATGACTACCTTCTGTAACTCTCTTCTTAGACAATGTAGCTTTACAAGCCCGGAGTTGACGAGCAATTGTTTCTTCAACTGCATGTAGCATTGTTAAACATTTGTCATCTCCATCCACCTTTAGAGGAAGGCCATGTGTCATAGTGAAGAGATCTTCTTCCTGACAAAAAGACAACAAGAAACAATGATAGTCAACAACAACAAAAAGAATCCGAGCACAAATTACTTGACGAATGTAAATAACTGACTTTTTAGTAGAAAATAAGAATCTATTCAATGAAAAGGGGTATTAGAATGAGGACCAGATGTCCTTAAACCTAAGACGGAGTAGACGAGCAACTACCACATAATTGCAGATCAGTAAATGGTATTAAGAAATAGACATATTTCATTACACTTTTTTTTATCAGGAAAGAAATAGACATGTTTCATTACACTACATAAAAGAGAGGGAGACAAAGCCTTCCTATCCCTTGGAGTAATGGAACACTTTTTATATTCTTTTTTTGGGGGGTATGATGGTGGTGTGCAGCCAGCTTGCACGCACCTCGCTATTCCCCGGGTACCTGCTACCTCCCACCAGCAAAGGAATAGGGAGGAAGAGTAGAAGCAAAAAATTTTATTGAAGGGACAAAATGTCCTCAGACTCACCTGGATAGTAATATAAAAGAAAAAAGCCTTTCATAATCCATATTCTTTAATAAGTAAGGCTTTCATAATCCATATTGTGTAGTGAATTCTTCAAATGGGTGGTGTAGTCCTATTATCTTAACCAAATGGCAACCTATCCACCACCACCGCCTTTCCAAATCCCCCAAATATAAAAGGAAAAGGATAAAAGTAGAACTTGGTTGTTCCATCACTGCACACCCACCAAGTACAACATGTAAAAATTAGGTGTATCTCCACTGAATCTATCTGTCCTTTCTATGAAGCAGCCACCAAATGTTTGATAGTTAATAACTTACAAACTCGCACTATAAAATGACAAGGATACCTTTAGTACATTCCACCACATTGAGTGTTTCATAGTTCTATAATGGCCAATAAGCATCTTAAATGATATACCAGTGAATAACAAAAAGGTATTGACTTCAAAACCAATTGCAAGTATATCATACTGGAATACAACAGAAAGCAAACATGGATTGTTATTTGATAACGGTGTTACAATGATCAATGGTGCAGAAACATGCTGCAAAGCAGAAGTGGAAGAAGGAACCTCAGAAATGGTTCACATCAAAGCTACTCAACTTTCTTTACTGTCGTCACTATTTTAGGATGAAAGTGAAGAATACATGTTTCAATTCTAAGCTTTGGAGATGGAAATTGCAGTCATCCCCCCTAGGTGCACGTAAACACGGAGAAATTTCACTATCATAAGTTTGTAATTACAAAAGGGCAAAGACTTGTAAGTTATTTCCAGAAATATCATATTCATCACTTATCTAAAAGAAATAGATCACATTCATCACCTTCATAAATATGTTCCATGAGGACACTAAATGGTACTCCCTTTGTTCCAGTTTATGTGAACCTATTTCCTTTTTAGTCCGTTCCAAAAAGAATGACCCATTTTTAAATTTGGTAACAATTTTGCTTAAACTTACAATTCTACCCTTAATGAGAAGCTTTTATAACCACACAAATACTCTGGGCCCCTTTTTGGGTTGTTTAGGACCACAAATTCCAAAAGTCTTCATTTTTACTTAAACTCCGTGCCCAGTCAAACAGGTTCACGTAAATTGGAACGGAGGGAGCACTAAACATGAAAGAGTTGCATGGTGCTTACTTCATTTGTACGTGTATCTGAGACTGTGGAAACAACTGCATTGCAGGTTGCGCGAATGACGTTGCAATATGAATGTAGAAGTGCATGGGAAGACGTTATACCAGGCCTCAAAAGGTATAAGCAAGAAAAAACAGTTTGAGCCAGTGAACAACCCTTATGCCATGTTGCCTGCATTCCAAATATATCAGCCAAAACAAACTTCTTGTTCGACTGCTAACTGCTTAATTTAAGAAGCTAGGAGTACCTCACAAGCAAGAAGATGATCCATAATATCAATGGTACGTTGAACATCAACTGTTTTGTCAAAACTCAAAGGAATAGGAGCAGCACCATATTCAATAGCTTCATCTACTGAATAGTATGTACGAACCATGCCAGAATCCATCTTTGGGTCCATTATCTAGTTCAATTTTATAAAACATGTAAGTGCAACACAAAGATAGAGTGCATCATCATGAAGAATAAAAATATTCATCAATATATGACAAAAAATAAAAACATATCAAGCAGATTCTACCAGAGAATATCCAAGAAGTCTATATCGTTTCGCGTAAGTATCAAGAAAAAGCAAAAAGAAATGATTGGTGTCATCCTCAAGATAGTCAGAGAATTATTCAGAGAATTCAAGGAAAGATACAAAAGTATAAATGTGATATTCAGAGAATTCAAGGAAAGACACGGAAAACTATAAATGCAAAATTACCTCTAACGCAGACATGGCAGCAAAAAGATTAAAATTCTCCCCGTGCATGAGCTCTCCATCACGAAGATCTAGGACCAAATAATTTGAAACCGTAGTGTAAGAGTCACATAGGGGCTAGGGCAATGTTCTTCCTTGAATTACGCAGACAGAAATGATATTTGACCACATAAAGAATAATGAGCCCCCAAGATCTCATCAAGGTCAATACTTGAATTTATAGCTTCTGAAAAAACCCTTCTTTTCCTTCCAACTCAAATGTCATATCCAATATAATAATGCACAACTTCCTCACCTTAAAAATATAATAGAATTTTATAAACAAAAAATGTCCTGTTCTTCAAATACAACCTTTGTATTCAACAAAGCTGCTTGTCCTATCATTACATCTCGCAATCTAATCGAATAAGCGCATCGCAATAAACCCAGTTTACCCATTCCGATTTCTTTTACAACATAAACATCTTTTACCAAAGTAATTTTAAACAAATTGCGGTCAGTATACTAACACCATATACGGTACTTCAATAACATGATACTCCCTCTTTCACATTTTATGTGACACACTTTCCTTGGCGCGCTTTCCTTTTTAGTCTGTCCAAAAAGAATAACAAATATCTAAAATTAGAAAAAATATGGTTTGTAAGGAAAGGCTCAGTGGCCCCAGTAAGGAGGTGTGACAGGTTAGTCTTGGAGGGCCTAAGGAGAGGTAGAGGTGAACCGAAAAAGTATTGGGGAGAGGTGATTAGGCAACACATGGCAATTCTCCAGCTTACCGAGGACATGATCCTAGATAGGAAGGTGTGGAGGTCGAGAATTAAGGTAGTAGGCTAAGTAGCTGAGGGTTGTCCGTGCTCATTCCACTAGTTTTAATGCATCCCTCAGTGTTAGCATTGTATTTTCTTTTTATTAGATTTCTGTTATTGCTCATTGTTTCTTTCGCTTCGGTTTTCTGTTTGGTTTGCTGGTGTTTGTTGCTTGTTGTTACTCCTTCCTCTCTATCTTTCCTTAGTCGAGGGTAACAACCTCTCTACCTTCTTTCAGTTAGGGGTAAGGTCTGTGTACATTCTATCTTCCCCAAATCTCACGAGTGGAATTATACTAGATTTGTTGTTGTTGTTTTACCCGCACGAATATATATGGTCTCTATTTTCTTACACCTCATAAAATGGGAAGGAGGGAGTATTAGATTAAAAAAAAACAATATTTTCTAGCTCTACTTTATCCCAACGTCTTTATAGTATCATATACCAATTTTTTTTATAAAAATCAATACTTTGATATGGATACACCAAGAATCTCTAATGGGGCAGCATATTTTCTGAAGTAAAACAAACCCAAGAATTTAAAAAATAAAAGTAAATATAGTGATTAAAGTATAAAAAATACCATTGCAGGCGAGGTGTAGAAGGGAAGAAGCATCAGCCCAAACAGTTTGTTCACCAGAAGGGATTGAAGGGCAAATTGGTACTTCTCTATCTCCTTCAGCTTCAGAAATTTCAGCCATTTTTTCCGAACTGAAAAATCTTATCTGGGTATTCGCTTGATTTTGTAATGGGGCTCTGAAAGTTGAATTCTTGAAACTAAATTCAGTGTACTACAATAGTTGTGCTTCTACAATAGGGAAAGAGAAAGAGAACGCTAACTGGTAGGGCAAGTAATGGGTCGGATCCTGTCGGGCTTGGTTCTTCATAATCCGATTTAACATTCTTTTCTTTTATTTTATTTTCTTTTCTTTTCTTTTTTCCTCGTCTTCTTGTATAAAAGAAGAAAGTAAAAAGAGAAAAATTAATTGCTCTGTTATGAAACAATAAAATAACAAGAACAATATTGCAGAGAAGAGAGAGGAAATTTTTATTGAATTTTGAAACGAATTACAATAGAATAGAACCCTCTATTTATAGGGAGAAGGTGACTTAGCCACCAAGCAATGAACCCTAAAATCTCTCTAAATACAATTCTATTTATAAGACTCCCCCTTGAATGTTTATTCAACCGATAATGTGCCTCGTTAATACCTTAACTAAAATAAAACTCAATGGAAAAAAAGTTCTAGAAAAAGAAAAAGAGTACACATATCTAATAATAAGCCTTTTGGTTGTCTCGTTAAAAACCTTGCAAGGAAAACCCTGTAGGACAAAATATTGTAAGGGAAAAAGAGTGCAATGCGCATTAACTGTACTCTTTTTCACATCTTTAAGCATTTGCATTCCAATCTTGTGCACCATCTTCAAAAGATCTGTGGTAGAGTGATAAATAAATCAGCCATATTAACTTGAATGAATATGTTGAACATTGAAATCATCATTCTTAATAGATGTATTATCTTCGTATGATCTTGTTGGAATCGTCAGTTCAATATCTTCACATAGAGGTGAAAACTCTTGCTATCATATTATCATGCTTATAGTTATAGCAAGATACATTCGTGCACAAATTGCACTGAGGAAGTGGTACTTCAAGATCAAGAATTGTATATGCTTCAAGCAACTTAAATCCGTCATGGATTGTCATATAAGTTAAGTCATATAAGCCATATAATAGACTTTAATTAGATGCATATCAAGTTTTTATGTCATGCTAGACAAATAAGGTATCCAAAATTAATTGCACATATCATTGACTTTATACTTTCAAGTGTTTGAACTGTAGGTCCAAAACAACATGTCTTTCATATGAAACCAATTCTACTTGAATTGTTTCTCTTGACTTAAGATCCTCATATATATATGTAGCGCTATTATCAATGTCGTCGACAAACATTTTATATCGGTTCCAACTTCCTTATTTTTCATAAAGATATAACATAGAGATCTCTTCATTCATATATTCAGGTACCTGAATTTCTCATGAGATTTTATGAAGTGTTATGTCATGTGATCTTCTAGGTCACTTGCCTCTTTTATTATGATTTCTTAATCAAGAAGTTTATTTGAAACCGATTGTCTATACGCTTTAAACGTACCATAGACTCTGTCCTTCTAGGATTTAATAGGAGCATTTGCAATGAGAATATAGTTATTTTTTTGGGTCAGCAAATGCATCTGGCATGCTTTACAATATATTGCACATGAATTATCCTTTTATGAACTTCAAATTCATATTATTTTATTCGAAGATCTAGATGTATAAATGATAATTCATTCCATGTAACTTTTTCTCAACTGTCGTATCTTGTCTCCCCCTCATGCTAGAAAAACTAACTTGTTTTCTCAACTCTTAGAACTCATCTTTATGTGTTATGGTGTTAATCAAAATATACATCGTACATTAATAATAATAAGATAGAATTATTTGGTTCCTGACCCTGAACCACTTGTGAGGGGAGAATATAATATACTTTTGTATATAGCGTATATCAAACTGATATACAAAATTTTGTTCTCATAAACAATTGTTTAGCTATTATGTGGAGGCACTCAATAAATTATTTTTCTAAACCAACTGTGATGTAAACCAACTTATCAAGATGCACTATCTTGAATAACAAATTTGGAAATTATGCTCTAAATCAAATCATTAAGCAAGTTACCTCGCAAATACCATGTTGCGGGTTAACAAATAATCGCGCATGTAACCATCTCATAGATGCATCTTATGTAGTATACATGACAGGTGAATGAGCCCATATTCACCTTTGATATTTCCAGCATTCATGGGATTCAATCCCAATTTTAGTTGGTCTATTAATTAGTAAGAACAAATAACGTAAGAGAATTCGTAAAGAATTTTTTGGCTCTTTAATATTTACCCATGTGAATTCTCTATTATTTTTCACTTCATACTTAAATTGATATGGCTAAACCAATTATGTCAACTGAATAAATTATTAATACTGATAAACTTCAGATTTACATCATGACGTGTGCAATTATCAATAAACTCCAAGTTTATTATGATATGAGTTTTTATATCAATAAACACACTTTATTGTGGCATTCTTTTATTTGTGTAGTACAAATTGGAGAATAAAGCGGGTTTCTTTTCACATACATATTGTTGCACTACAAATTGTAGTAATAGAAGATATTAAATATGTCCTTTATTTATATTCTCAATATAATCAATCGCTTTCGCGTATACTTTGGAAACTGAATAAGTTTCTTTGAGACTTACTACAACACAATACCTTATTGGTAATCAATTGTGTTTCTCCAAAATAGTAATAATTGGCTCTTCCAGAGCTCTCAATTAATTTGGTACTACCACATATTCATCAACATCCATATGGTGAATATCTCTTTTAAAGAGAAAGTTATACCATTGTGGTTATGGTCAAAATTATATGCAAGATCTATTTCTTGCATTACTATTGTCTTTTAATAATCACACTGCCAAAATATTTTGGCATACAATAAGTACGTGACCAATGATCATTCATGCCATAATAATGACACTATTTTCTTATATCATCTCAAACCTCCTTCTAGAGATGAGTGCGGTATATTCACTACCATTAGCATGTTCATATTCTTCCAAGAATGAATATATATTCATAAATAAGATATTGTCACATTCACATCATGAATAGACCATAATCATCTATATGTGTTTTATAAAATCTCATGTCAAATCGATGACAAATATTATTTTCACAAAGTGAAGGATTATTTTGAGAATCCTTATTATTCTCATTATCACAATCATGACTATTATAATTTCGTCTATTGCCACGTCTACATCCATTGATACCTTCACGGTAATAATTTTGTCTTCTTTCAGACTTATGACATATTGATATCACATTCTCTTAAGGGAATGAGAATGAAGCAAATTCAATGGGACATGTTTTCACTTCTTTGCCCATAATCATACATGAATTTGATCATGGCAAGATATATAAATTTTATCACTTCTAGTGGTTATAATTTCTTACTAACTCCATTAGAGTTATAATCAAATTTTATTGTCTTTGCTTGTATATGAAATCAAATTATAGCATAAAAGAGAAAAGTACATTAAAACACTTTCCTTAAATTCAGAATTTAATCATGAAGGAAGTTCATGGAACACTTGACAATCATTATGCTCAATCCCAAAGTTTCTACTAAATTGATTAGAGTCTCGTGCTGATAACGTGTTATAACACAATAAAAGAAAAAGAAGAATATTGCATAGAAAAGTAGGGAGAGAAAATTCGTATTGAATTTTGGGATGAATTACAATGGAATAGAACCCTCTATTTATATGGAGAGGGTGACTTAGTCACCAAGCAATGTAACCCTAGAATCTCTCTAAATATAGACATTCACCAAAAATACAATTCTATTTATAACAGGCTCCACTTTTTTCTTCTACTTTAGTTTAATATTCAATTTGATACTTAGATATTTTCAATTTCGTACAAAATAAGTGTTTTAAACGTATTTGATTATTAGTTATGTTTATGCGGCGTCAAATAGTTGAGTTAGGCGCAAAGACTGAATCCAAGATTCAAAATGTATGGATCTAGGTTCAACATTTAAGGTTTTTAGTATTGAATATATTATATTTTAAAATAATGAGTTCATATATAATTTTTCTTGCAAATTTAATGAGTTTTTACACATAAATTTATGTTCAATGTCAAAAGTTATGGTTCATTGAACCTGTCCCTAAAACGTTATATCTGCCCCTAGTTAGGCATAATGCATGAATACACATAAGTGATTCGCTGAAACAATGAGACCTTGAAAGTTACTTTTTCAAATGTCAGTAGCGCAACGTTTTATCAATCGGCGATGATTTTTGGTGGCAAGACCTGGAGATATCAAAAGTGAGAATGTTAACACGAGTAACGAAAAATCTTATGAAATACCGTGTTCAGTCAATCTACGTGGAGTGAATCAGTCCCTGATAATAGGCTATACAGACGATATTTACACTCTAAATGTACCATGCTTTATTGTTATTTTAAAGGCTAGATGATAACAAAATACTCTAATTGGTGTTCTTTTGCTTCGCAAGGACTAATCCAAAGTAGGAAGAGACTATGGAGTATTTTAGAGTCAAGAATGTTGATAAAAGGCCAATCAAGAAGAACCCGAGCGAAAATAAGCAAGAAAGAGGCAAAGGAGGACTGGGCTTGATGCCACCGCGATCGCGGTCGACCGCAGCTGGACCGCAGTAGGCCAAGAAAGCGAGGTAGAACATTTGTGTTTCACCGCAGTCGCGCCGTTCTGCCGCGGCCATGGTAAACTGTGTAACTGCCCAGAAATTTTGGAACTAAAGTGTAAATCGGGGTAAACTTATCCCAACCCTTTATAAACTCAACAAACTTGCCCAAGCAAAGGTTAAGCTTGTTTTTTGACTGATTTGGAGGCAAAAACAAGTGTGAGAAGAGCAATCAAACATTAGAGTTTTTCAATCTTCTCTTTGTTATTTCAATTGCACGTTATGAATACTTTTGTAGTTTTATCTTGCCTTGCTATGAGTAGCTAATTCCTTAGTCTAGGGTTTTGATGGAACCTATTGAAGGATGAACATCTTGTTATGTTAATGTAGTTTGCTCAATTTAATCTCTATTTGTTTAACTACGTTCTTGTGGTAGTTAATTGATAGGATCCTCGATTAACTGTGCCTATTTAGTATGCATAACTCGGAAGAGAGTGCATATTATGTAATTTTTGAACAACACCATTCCCAAAGTATATGAGGGATCAATAACCGAGGGTTTAAAGGCGGTATTAGGGATAACAACACCTTGGATGCAATCTAAAGTGAGCCGTAATAAACAAAGCCAGGTAGCGTAACTTGGGAGAGTGCATCTAGTAAATTGTTGTGATTACTCGGGAGAGATTTACGATAATAAGAGTGCTCATAATCGATAGAGACAATTAGGCAAATCTATGTAAAAAATAACAGGAAGGGATTCCATTAATATGGGAAATCATAACCTTAGATCCTTCTCTTAATTGTTTACAATTTAATCATAGTTAGTCTTTATTTACTTAATTGCAGAGAGTTATAGTTAGTAGAAATATCCTCAATTGTTATTCAAAACATTTGGGAAGTTGACTCCATAGAATTTAGTGAGTCTAACAAGAGTAATTGATAGGTTAATTCCGTGTGGGTTCGACTATGGGCTAAATACTCAGATTATATTTGCAACGTTCGTTTAGTCCTTTTTATAAGGCGTAGTTGGACGTGATCAAATTTTGGCGTCGTTGCCGGAGAATTAACAGTGTTATCAATTATAATTGAAAGAATACAAAAATTCTTAGTGTAGTCAATTGAGCTAGATGATTCAACGAAACTTATAAAGGTGACAGTGCAGCCTGCCCAAGAAGAACATAACATACAGATTGAGGCTGAAAAAGAAGTTGAGACAACCTAGGAATCTGTGGTTGAGGTGGTGTTCGACAAAGAAAATACCCAAATCATTGGGAAGAAGAGACCTCCAGCACCATTCCCACTGAGATTGGCCAAGTACTAGAAAGAGGAGCAGAACAAGAAATTTTTGGAGATGCTAAAGCAAATCCAGGTAAATATTCCATTGATTGATGCTTTGAAAGAGATGCCTGGTTACGCAAAAATGATGAAGGACTTGATGTCCCGAAAATTCGACTTCCAAGACTTGGCTACAATGACTCTAACTCAGACCTGCAGTGCTGTGGTGACTAGACCAGTTGCTGAGAAGCTGTCTAACCTGGGGAGTTTCACGATTCCTTGCACCATAGGTAACTTTGCCTTTGCCAAGGCATTTTGTGATTTGGGGGACATCATAAATCTTATGCCACTGGCAATCTATAAGAGGTTAGGGATTGGAAGAGCTAGACCCACGTTTATGTTGTTGCAGCTGGCTGACAGGACTGTGAAAAGACTCTCTGGTATCTTGGATGATGTGTTGATTCAGGTAGGGAAATTTATGTTCCCTGCAGATTTTGTGATTCTAGATTGCAAGGTGGATGAAGAAATTCCCATAATTTTGGGAAGGACATTCTTGGCCACTGGTAGAGCTCTCATTGATTGTGAGACTGGGGAGCTCAAGATGAGGTTGAACGATGAGGAGATAACATTCAATGTGCAGAAATCTATGAGGCGACCAAGCAAATTCGCCAATTGTTCCCTTATTGATGTTGTGGATGGAATCGTAGAAGCTGATGATGAGACGTTAACTATTGAGGACCCTCTTGCTGCATGTCTGGTAAATATAGATGAGGTGAATGGGGAAGAACTGGCAGAATGGGTATTGGCTTTAGAAGGCATAGGGTTTTGGGATAGAACTCTTGAATTCAAGCCCCTACACTTAGAAAATAGAGAAACTCCTTCAGCTAAGCCACCCATAGAAGAACCACCAAAGCTGGAATTGAAGCCGCTGCCCCCCCCCCCATCTCAGGTATGAGTTTCTAGGACATAACTCCACATTATCTGTTATTATCTCATCTAGTTTGTTAGATGTGCAGGCAAACCAACTTTTGCAGGTACTCAAGGAGTGCAAGACTGCCATTGGGTGGACCACGGCAGATATTAAGGGGATCAACCCGGCATATTATATGCATAAAGTTCTGTTGGAAGAGGGACACAAACCTTCCAGAGAGCATCAAGAAGGCCGAACCCCAACATGAAGGAAGCGGTGAAGAAAGAAGTGATTAAGTGATTGGATGCGGGAATTATTTTCCCAATCTCTAATAACAACTGGGTTAGCCCGGTGCAATGTGTTCCTAAGAAGGGTGGCATGACGGTGGTAAAAAATAATAACAATGAGCTGATCTCTACAAGAACCGTCACAGGTTGGAGAAATTTCATGGACTACCGAAAATTAAATCTGGCCACTCGGAAAGACCACTTCTCACTTCCCTTCATTGATCAGATGCTAGATAGATTGGCAGGGAGATCTCACTTCTGTTTTCTGGATGGGTACTCAGGGTACAATCAAATCTCCATTGCACCAGAGGGCAGAGAGAAGACCTCCTTCACTTGCCCGTATAGCATTTATGCTTTTCGAAGGATGCCCTTTAGCCTATGCAATGCACCTGCCACATTTCAAAGGTGCATGATGGCCATATTCACTGACAAGGTCGAGGACATAATGAAGGTGTTCATGGATGATTTCTCAGTGGTGGGGAACTCGTTCGACGAGTGCCTTATAAATCTGACTCGAGTACTGAAAAGATTGATTGAGACTAACCTGGTACTTAATTGGGAGAAGTGCCATTTCATGGTAAAAGAGGGCATAGTCTTGGTACACCGGGTATCAAGCAAGGGAATCGAGGTGGACCGCGCTAAAGTTGACGTGATAGCAAAGCTGCCACCTCCCACTTCAGCCAAGGCAATTAGGAGCTTCCTCGGGCATGCCGGTTTCTACCGGAGATTTATAGGATACTTCTCAAAAATTGCCAAACCTCTCTGTAAGTTGTTAGAAAAAGATCATCCCTTCTTATTTTCTGATGATTGCAGGGTAGCATTTGAGGATTTGAAAAAGAGGCTAGTCACAGCACCCATCATTGTTGCCCCCGACTGGGAGCAACCATTCAAACTCATATGCGATGCCAGTGACTATACAGTGGGGGCAGTGTTGGGACAGTGGAAAGACAAGCTAATGCACCCAATCTACTATACTAGTAGAACGCTGAGTGGGGCCCAGCTAAACTACACTGTGACTGAGAAGGAGATGTTGGTTGTGGTGTTTGCATTCGACAAGTTCAGATCATACTTGATTGGCTATAAGGTAATTGTATACACTGATCATGCAGCTCTCAGGTACTTGATTGAGAAGAATGAGTCTAAACCGCACCTGATTCGTTGGGTGCTGTTGTTGCAGGAGTTTGACATTGAAATTCATGACCGTAAGGGTACAGAAAACCAAGTCGCTGATCATCTATCACGACTTGAGAAAACTGAAAACTCAGTTGAGGTTGAGGATATTCTGGAAAACTTTCCTGACGAGCAGTTGCTCACTACAAGCCTTGAGGAAGTGTCATGGTATGCAGGCTTTGAAAATTACATGGCAAGCGGTATAGTTCCCTATGACCTTTTCTCTGTACAAAAGAAAAAGTTTTATCGTGACTGCCGCATGTATTATTGGGATGAACCTTATCTGTTTCGAATATATGTTGTATATGATCCGAAGGTGTGTCCCCGAGATGGAACAATCTTCTATTTTGCAGGCATGTCACGCATCGGCGTATGGATGGCATTTTGGAGGAGTCAGGACAACAACGAAAGTGCTAGAGGCATGTTTCTTCTGGCCAACAGTGTTTAAGGATGCACATCAATAGGTGAAGGGCTGTAATGAATGTCAGTGAACCAGGAACATTTCCCGTCTCCATGAGATGCCCATGAACCCAATTCAAGAAGTTGAAGTGTTCGATGTCTGGGGGATTGACTTCATGGGCCATACGTCAGTTACTTTAGCAACAAGTACATACTTGTTGCTGTAGATTACGTGTCCAAATGGGTAGAAGCTGCAGAATTTCCCACAAATGATGCAGGAGTGGTGGTGGGATTTTTTAAGAAGAATATATATACCCGTTTTGGGACTCCAAGAGCTATTATCAGTGACAGAGGCACTCACTTCTGCAATTGAGCCTTTGAGAAGTTGCTAGCGAAGTATGATGTGCGCCACAAGGTGGTAACCCCATATCATCCTCAGACCAGTGGACAGGTTGAAGTGTCAAACAGAGAGATAAAAAGTGTGCTAACCAAGACTGTGAATGCCACAAGAACTGATTGGGTAAAAAAACTAGATTATGCACTCTGGGCCTACAGAACTGCTTTTAAAACACCGATTGGTATGTCACCATATAAGTTGGTGTTCGGGAAGGCCTGTCACTTGCTAATTATATAATTGTTGAACAACACTACTCCCAAAGTAGATGAGGGATCAATAACCGAGGGTTTAAAGGCGGGATTAGGGATAACGAAGCCTTGGGTGCAATCTAAAGTGAGCCATAATAAACAAAGCCAGCTAGCATAACTCGAGAGAGTGCATCTAGTAAATTATCGTGATTACTCGGGAGAGATTTACGGTAATAAATCGATAGAGACGGTTAGGCAAATCTATGTGAAACATAACAGGAAGAGATTCCATTAATAGGGAAAATCATAACCTTAGATCCTTCTCTTAATTGTTTACAATTTAATCATAGTTAGTCTTTATTTACTTAATTACAGTCAGTTATCGTCAGTAGAAATATCCTCAATTGTTATTCAAAATGTTTGGGAAGTTGATTCCATAGAATTTAGTGAGTCTAACAAGAGTAATTGATAGGTTAATTCCTTGTGGGTTCGATTCTGGGCTAAATATTCAGATTATATTTGCAACGTTCGTTTAGTCCTTTTTATAAGGTATAGTTGGGCGTGATCAGTCCCTAAAGAATCCCCCAAAAGGTTGTCGTCCGATGGGTACACGAAAGTGACGAAGTTGCTTTAACTACAGAACCATGCATGTGTGTTGGAGAAAATGGGATGATCGGGTCGAGGGTTACCCCATCTTCCCCTCGCTCTCATTTCCCTAATATGAACCTTAAGTCATTAAAGCCTTTCTGACTCAGTCTGGCCCGGTCGCCCACCCGACTGGCACTTCAAAAGGCGAAATTCTCGTCGTAGTTTGGCGGCCTATCTTCAATAGGAGCTTTTAGTCTTTTGATTACAGCAGGGGTCGCGAGAAAGCAGAGCATACTCCCTACCATGATTACGAGTCTATTTATAGTCGCGGTAATTATAATATTTGACTCTTGAGTTAGGTATAACGCACGCATATAAGAAGTGTGAATTTGATTAAGAAATAAATAAAATAAAAATTGTAAGTCCTCGTATTTATATTATCATCTCCCCCGTCTTCTTACTTTAATTTATTTTCCTCTTTCTTCTTCATGTCATTTTCCCTTATCTCTCCTTTTCTATTCTTCTTTCTGTTTCTTCCACCCCCCCCCCC
>MU664977.1:177078-191794 GCA_026770625.1 Nicotiana glauca
TGGCTTTACCAGTCCTATGTAGATGTTTAGTTTGGTATTGTTGGTTGTAGACGTTATTTTCAGATGATTTAGAATATGGCCTCATCGACCTAAATTGAGGGTTACCCTTCCAGAGTTTACAGTTACAGAGTGGTATGCTCGGACAGAGTATGGCACCGAGTGCCGATTACGCCTCTTCAGGTATGGGGCGTGACAGTTTATCTTCGAAAATTTTCGAAATCCGGGCACGTGGGCCCGAGGTTCACTTTGTTGACTTTTCGAGCAAAGTTGGAAATTGTTATAAATTGATTAATTATGAGTGTTGGATTATATTTTTATTAGTTTTTATGATTGTTTGACTAGGTTCGGATGGATGGGAATTGGTTTGAGGTGCTAGTGAGGCGATGGAGCAGGTTATAGAACTTCGGAGCAAGGTAAGTCTCTTGTCTAACCTTGTGAGGGGGAACTTCCCCCTAGTGATGTAATTGTTATGTGATACTAGTTGTGGGTGCTATGTGCGCACGAGGTGACGAGAGTCCGTACATGTGAGAACGTAATTTTTCCCCTATGTGAATTATTTCCAAAAATTCAAAATAAAATAATTTTTGTGTTGTTTGCTATTTTGTGGATTTTGTGGTATTGTTAGTTATTTGTTTGTATTTGTGTGTGTGCATGTTTATTGGATTAATTAATAAGAAAAAAAAATAGGTCGAATTTTGCATTTAGGATTTAATTATACAATTTTGGAATTAATTAAATAATAATTTATTTTACGAGAATGAAAATTCACAAAGAATAATGTACTTTGCAGTTTTAGCATTTGATGTCAAATTGTGTGATTTTTTTTAAGGTGGTATTTAATTATGTGTGATAATTTTTATTAGAAGTTAATTAGTATTTTTGATAAGTTAATTTGGTTTTAAAATTTAATTTAGGATTTTAGGATTTTAGTTGTGAAAAAGAGGAAAAGAAATTTGAAAGAAAGAAAAGGAACCAGATTGGGCCAAAGAGCCTCAGGCCCAAACAAACCCACCACCCATTTTGTCAATTTCTCTCGCCTTCTATCTTTGCATAACTTTGATCCCCTCAATTCCGTTGATGAATTAGTCATCGTTATGATAAAATGTTAACTTTTTATAATTTTGATAATAAATATGCATTTAAATTGGATGTGAATAGGAAGCTTATACGATAGCCTTTGAATACTCTACATCATTCCGAATTTTCGCGAGCACAACTCCTTAGGATAAAATTATCGATTTCCTAACGACTCCATATTATCATTTTTTATTTAGAATTAGTACATCTAAAAGGCCTCAATTTGTTTGTGTTATGGTCTCATATTATTGTTGAACCCATTACAATATTAAAAATACGGTAAAGATGGGTGGAACCGTATTGTGGTAGATGGAAGAAAAAGAAATCAAAACAATGAAAAGATGAGGCCCCGTTTGATCATGAGTTTTGCCAAAATAAATTTGGAATTTATTTTCAAAACTTATGTTTGGCCATAAATTTTGCCTATATTTTGGCCAAATCTCAAATTCCAAATCCCAAAATCAGCTATTGAGTCGACTTTGGACCAAAATTCCAAAATTTGGGAATTATATACATGTTTTTCAAAAATAAAGTTGGAAAATATGTTATGAAAACGTATGTCCAAACACATTTTCATCTTCAAACCAAACTTCACCCAAATCAGATTTTTCAAAATAAATTTGGGATCTATGGCCAAACGCTAGCGAAGAATGCCTCTAGTCAAAAATTGAGGAGGAAAAATGAGGATGCATTTAAGATCTTTTTCTAATGGCCTAGGTTCAACTATAAGAGTATTGTTCATGAGTTTTTGACCAATATTGCCCCTTATCTTTAAGGGTACGTCTATTTTGGTCTCTCAAATATAACCTTGAGCATATTTAGTTCCTTAAGTATGCTAAAGTGGAGCACCTTTAATCTCACTAACACGATGTGTTCAAAACTAACGGTGTTATCCAACTCTGATTCATGAAACAAATCATTTGCTCTGAAGCAAAACGTTTCCTCTCCTTTTATTGGATGACGTAAATTATCACTTTAATTCCTCGTTTTTAGATAATGTATTCTAAAATTTTGACATTGAAAATATCCTCTTCTGTGCAAGTTTTCAATAAAAAATGATATTGTATAATCGCTGTAAAAATAATAGCCGGAAAAATAATAAAATTTGTTTGTATGTATATATATATATATATATATATATATATATAACTTGATAAAAGATTTTGAACACATTGTGTTAGTGAGACTAAAGGTGCTCCACTTTAGCATACTTAAGGGACTAAATATGCTCAAGATTATATTTAAGGGATCAAAATAGACCTACCCTCAAAGCTAAAGGACATTATTGGACAAAAACTCTATTGTTTGCTATAGCCCAACCTTTAAGATCACATGGTTTTCTTGGTTGTAGTTTAAAAAAACGTCACAACACTTGAATTCATGTACCTTCTTATGTGCCGCAAAGCTTTTTTCCTCTCATAGAGAAAATATAATACTACAATCTCGGAATAACTAATCTCGAAATTAGTTATATCGCGATTTTATTTCAACCAAACATAAGATAAATTTAATTTAAATTTAATCCTCAGATTAGTTATACCTTATCCTCGACACCAAACGAGTCCTACAAGTATTGTTAGTTATCGTCCAACCTTGTGGCCCCACGATTTTATCCACTTTGATTTTTACCCCAACGGGCGCCTCGGCAGTTGAATTAATGAAATCGCATTATGTGACCCCTAAATTTTTTTCTCGTATTCTGTCGTGTAATTTGCCTATAGGGAAGTTTCACAAAACATTTCTTTTCGAGTTTAACCGCCAATAGTTTGTTGGCAATTGAGTATAAATATGTTCTGTCAATGTAAGAAAATCAATTTGTGTTTGACATATTCATAAAAGTATTATGTGTGTCAAACTAGGAAACACGAGATTTAAATTTGCTTTTGTAATTAGTATTATTAAAATATAGTAATTTAGAATATATATCAAAATTCTTTAATTGATTTGTCAAATTTTTAATTAAAATATAAAGAATAAAGTATCTAATTCTTTATCAATACAAATATTATTAAATCAAAGTAATAATATCTCTCACCTTATATTGATTATTTGATTTTCATATTTTCTTTATATCAAATATATTGTTCAATATGTATACATCTTGCATAGTTATATTTCTATGCAGAGGCATGTATGTTAAATCAAGGATAATCATTATTGGTAAATATAAAAATTAGGTAAGATTATTTTTCTTTTGAAAAGTAATTTTTTACTTATACTTCTATTCCAAGGAGAAACTACTAATTTTTACTTCTTACCCGCATCACGAAAATTGTAGGAGTATTTTCAAAATTTTAAATAGTTATGTGTCTTTTTATTTTACAAGTGTTCTATCTATTTTCAAGTAGTTTTTTGCATGAAGCCTTATGGCCAAATACTCTTAGATAATTGGTGTGTGGCAAGAGTTTCACAAGTGGAAAGAAGACTACATGCACTCTTGACAAATGGCAAAGCTCTCCGCACTTGTCATACACGAAGCCTCCCTAGTTGCCTATAAATAGGTTGTGGATTATCCATCATTCTCACTCAATTCTCAACAGATAATTCATCTTGCTTCTTCCGTCTTTATAATTAGCTAATCATTACTTTCTTCTTACAATCATTACATATTATTATTAATTCTTCTCTCAAAATTTTCAAATCTGTTGGATTTATTATTTAATTTTGTTGATTTCTATATCTTCTAAATAAATAGAGGTAGCTTTGTTTAATCCTGAGAAAATATTTTACATTGTTGAAATAGTTTCTTAAGACAGTCCCCAACACGACTCAATCCATTTCGTGTATTTCCGTTCACAAATATTATTGAAGCAGTGTTATTATTATTTTTTCGTGTTATTTTCTAACAATCTAAGAAACTAGGGCAAATACTACTACTAGGGGAATTTTTATGGTGCTACCAATTTTGGTATTATTCCCGCTGCTACTATTCTAGTGGTCCTGCCATATATTGTAAATATGTTATTGCATCCACAACTTTGGTAGACAATAATATCAAAATACAGGTATGTAAATAGACATGATTACATATCCAATGCTAATATTAAAACCTTCAAGAAAAATGCACCTCAATGCAAGTGAAAAGTTGGGATAAATGACAATCTCGCTAAGTCAAAATTAAATTTGATTAAAGTGGATAATATAATTATTGTGATCATTTTTCAAGTAAATAATGTGGCCAATGTAAGAAATTTAGTGATAGACTCTGGTGCTACTAGGCACATTTGTGAAGACAAAAATGTCTCACACCCAAATTTAGGAAGGAAAAAAACTATTTATGTTGGTGACTCAAGAGCAACTCGTGTGCTCGGGAAAGGAAAAACTCTTCTCAAACTCACATCTAGTAAAACTCTAGCATTGAGTGATGTATCACATGTTCCTAATATCCAAAACAATTTGGTTTTCGTTTATTAGGAAAATTTGGAGTGAGGGTTTCTTTAGAGAATGATGAGGACGTATTGCCCCAAAATAATATTTTTGTGGGCAATGAATATTGTAATCATAATTTATTTGTGCTTAATATTTCTGATAGTCGCAATGAAAATGCATCTTCTTCTGCTTTTCGTTGTCATGACCCAAGTACACGACCCTTCGTGATGACGCCTATCAGTGATACTAGGCCAACACCAAAACGCTTTCAACAATAACCAGAAATAAATCAAGACTTTTAAAATAACTGAAATCATTGACACAAATGGGGTAAACCCCTAAACATAAGTGCAAAAATAATGTCCGACATCGGGGTGTCACTAGTCATGAGCATCTAACATAACCGATCCAAAAGCAACAAGACTAACATTGTCTGGAATCCAAAATACAGAAAATAAGGAAAGATAAGGAAGAAGAATGGAAGGCCGCGAACACCGGCAGCTACCTCGCAATCTCCAATGACCAGCTACGAGTACTATCAACAACCTCCGTGTCCAACAGCTCCTGGATCTGCATATGGGTGCAGGGAATAACACGAGTACACCAACTCAGTAAGTAACAATAATAAATAAGGAACCAAAAATAGTGACGAGCTACACAATTTTAGTTAATTTTCAATAATTTCAGAAGGAAAATAGTCATGCTTCCCAAGTTTCGGTATTTCAAGTCAAATCAGTTTATTTTAGGCAAGTTCAAGTAAAACCAGATAAGAATATCTTTCAACAGTTTTCAAACACATGGAAATAAGGCAACCGTGTGCATCAATAATGTACTCATATACCGCCTCTCAAACAATCATCTCTCAGTCCTCCCAATCACTTCAACCTTACAATCACTCATTCCTCCCAATCACTCATTACTTACAATCACTCAGCACCGGACATTCGCACTCAATACGTACTTGCGCTTATTGGGGGTGTGCAGACTCCGGAGGGGCTCCTTCAGCCCAAGTGCTATAATAAGGCAATCATGGCATAAATCAATCAGGCCCTCGGCCTTACTCAGTCATAAATCAATAAAATATACTGCGACGTGTGTCACACCTACTTTTAACCACACCACCCCGAAGGATAGTATATAAAGAAATTTTTTTCACTTTAAGTGACATTATTCGAAATGAGATTATTTAATGATCAGAGTCACCACTTGGGATAAGTTTGGTTTTGGTGTCCCAAGTCACCGGTTTATCTTGAATCCCAAATCGAGGAAGTTTTCGACTTTCCAAGCGAAGTCTGCGAACCAGAAATTCTGACTAAGGAATTCTGTTAACCCGGGGGAAGGTGTTAGGCACCCCCGAATTTCGTGATTCTAGAACGGTCGCTTAAACTATCATAATTGGCTTATTATCTGATTTTAATACATGTTTCAACCTATAGTGTAATTTTAAATTATTTACCGCTTTTAGTTAATTTTAAGGAAAATTGAACGTCGTTTAAAATATGTCTTTGGATCACGTCACATGAAATGCACCCGCGATCCGAAAACACATTTTATTCAACGTTTTAGGATTTGGATTTAGGTCACATGAAATGCACACCCGAGTTTAAGAAGGTAATATTATTAAAAGACGCGCCTAAAGAAACTAACACGTTGTTAACTTTGCGGGAGGCCATGAAAATTCGCTAAATGGCATGTCCCGAGTTCTAAAGATTTTAAAGGTATAATTAAAGAGGGCCACACAATTTGTGAATTTTGTTTGGCGCGGCGCACCTCAATTCCACTTTTAAAGGATGTCCTAACTAAGATTCTAGAAGGCCATGAATTATTATTATCTATTTGGGCCACCTCCACAATCATTTAAAGGGACTTAGGTAATTGACTAAAGACTTACAGTGATTGAAATTCTATCTAAATAAACCAAATATTTTAAAACCCTATGAATCAGTAAGCGGTGAAATGACAAGGGGGTTAACATGAAGCCCAATTGAGAAGCAAGGCCCACATTACTCTCGAAGGAGACTGTCAAAGTTGAAGCGCAGCAATGAGCTCAAATCGAAGCTTCAACAGATTTAGACAAGGTACTTAACATCGAGTCCCTATAGGCCCAGAACTAGCGAAATCCAACAGCACAAATCAATCAGTGAGCCAATATAAGTATAAATAATAGCTGAGCTCGTTTGTGCAACTGGGCCAGCATTGGGCCTGGTTCTTGTATTCCAAATGGTTCAGATCAGATTATAATGATACAAACACAAATTGATGCCAACACACGAACATGAAATTAAGGGATTTGAACTTCTGATTTAAACCTTTTGACACAAATTAACCAAAACACCATCAAATTTATTTTTAAAATGCTTGGGCCTGATAATGAGCCCAAATTTGAACAAGGATCACTTCCAATAAGGACAAGATCCTTAGCTCAAATTTGCTACTCAACTCATAGGCCATCCCTTTTTTTAGTTTCTCTTTTCAAATACAGATAAACGGACAGAATGCAGGGGTGAAATGTTCAAAACTAAAGGAAATGTATGAACAACTGTATTTTAGATTTACAGATTTGCAGACTCGAAACGAATGACCACAAAAACTAAGGCAACAGAACTTAGCCACTGAATGCATAGATTAGGATTTAACTAAGAATCACTAAAAATCTATTCACCATAACATTAATGCTTGTACATACAAACATATTAATCGTATAGTTATCTTCATGCTCTCATTCTATTCCAAATTTAAACTAACATTTAAGACCTCACAGCAGAACCCTGAAAACACTTAGAAGAGAGCAGTACTATTATAGATTAAACTATCAATGATTTACATGCTTCATGATCAACAAAAACTCAAAAATATTATATCATAGCTAAACTACTGAAAACATAGCAAACATACACCTACATGGACATAAATAGAAATTGACAGCTCTCAAAATAATTTCTACATTTAGCTAACATGAATTGCTATAATGAACCTATGCTAAAGCTAAAATTACCAAATAAGAATGAGTTCCACAGTCCATAATTAATTACAGTGAAGATTTAGCTAATCAAATAAAAAAAACTAATCGAACTACAATGAACCAAGTGAACGTAGATTAACACGAGAAGTCATGCACAACTTTTATTTCATTTCCAATTTGAGAGCTACATCAAGGCAGACTCAGAATGTGTACCTAGAATTTACAAGAAAAGCCAAAAACAGGTGATGAGTGAGTAGCTAGAAGCATCAGCAGGAACAATGTCCAACAAGCAAAAATCAACCCAGAAATAAATCGAGGAAGACCAACTTAAACCCCAAACTTGAACCAACAATAGTATTAATAGAAACTAACCCTCAAAAATCCAACCAAAGCTGACCCAAATACTTGAATATCAAACAAGATTCAGCTTATTTTTAATTCCTGGATATTCAGAGCTTGTTTTAACAATGAAAACCTCCAAGATCTCAGGGAAACTTTAATCGAACAGTGCTTTTTTCGAAGTTTTAGTTCCCTAGATTTTTTTTTTAGGATTTTCGTCTCCAATTCTTCAGCCTTCAGCCTCAAGTAACAATGCCTTTATAGGCAAGTTACTAGGGCAGCCTTGCAGATTTATTTTTGCCCTTTTAGTCCTTTTCTCATTTTTATTTTTAGCTAGTTAGTCCTTCATTTTAAGCCTTGCTATCCAAGTTATACTACCCAAAACCTGAAATGAAATTAATTTCCCACCCTAGAAGCTTCCAAATTTGTTAGGAAAAGATTCCCCAACCTAAATTACCTATATTACCCCCTAGTCACCCTATTTTTTACCCCTGAACCTCAGACGGGTTATGGGTTGAGTCGACCCTGGGCTGACCCATTTAGATTTCCAACCCAAATCATCAGCCTGAGCCTAAAAGTATAAACCCCTCCCCAGCCCAAGTACAAACAGACTAATTGAGGATAAACAAAGCAGAATACTTCAAATAATTTCAATATTGAAATAATGAACTAGAATTAATAAATTATAACTAAACTTAATTGACGGGTTATTTGTACTAATTAATTAAAAAGAAAAGCTTCTTAAAACTAATCATGCATGTAAAGGATACTCTGAAAAACTGGGCGAACAAAAAGTCCAAGAAAGAGTAGAAACAGATGATATTAAGAGGTACAAATGAAAGAACAAAGAAAGGGAAAATTAACAAAATAAAAGAAAGAAAATAAACAGAAAAGAAATACCTAAATAGCTCAGGACAAACTTTGAATGATCCTTTAATTTTCGACCGAAGTAGACTTTAAACTTGTGTTTTCATGTGAAAACACATGCATAAGGTCTAGTACAGTCTCAAAATCTCAACATGCCCATGGAATTTGAACGGTTCTTTATTAACAAATCATTTTCTTCCTTTCTCTTTTTTTTTTCATTTTTTCCAACTGTTAATTACAAATAAAAATAAAAATAAACTTATTTAGTTCTAAAACTAATTGCTTCTCAAAAATTAATTAAGTCCTAAATTAAAAAGAAAACTATAAATTTCGAAAATTTAAAAGTAAAATTGCAAAAGAGCTATTTTTGTTATTTTCTTTTATTTTTGTAATATTAATTAACTAATAAACCTAAAAATATAAAATAAGTCCCTAAATGCAAATTAAACATATTTTGTATTTTTTTTCATGAATTACATAAATTAAATATGTACACAAAAATGCAAACAAACACAAAAATAATGCAATAATTCCTAAAAAAATTAAATATTTAAAGGAAAAATCCTAATTTTAGGAATTCTGTAGGATAAAATGAGCAATTATGAGGGTTTTTTGCCCGCTTGGCACTCCATGAGAAGCATTTTTGAAACAAGTATGACCGAACCTTGCTTCAGAGGTTGCCTACATATCCTTGGCTATAAAAGAATCAGGTCAGTGTAGTTCTGGAAGTTTCAGTAGCTGGGACTACCGGGAGCTGTGATTTCACTACCGATGCTGCTTGCTGACCTCCTTATTACACCAAAAGGAAAATCAAACCTAAGCTAGCTATGCCTATCAACTACGAGTTATAAGATTCCTATATATAAATCTTCTGAAGCTTGATCTTGCCTTAGTTGGTTCTTGCTGTGGTCTCCGATCTGAATCTTGATGCTCACCAGCTGTAGATGCTGGTTCTTTCTTCAGCTTTGAATCAAGGTTGGATATGCGAAGCTTGTGACTTCAATCCTATCTTGAGCAGGCTACATCCTTCTCCACTTCAGCACTTTGAGTTCACTTCTTTTTTGTTCTTTTTCTTTATTTTGGATTGAGACTCATTCTTTTGGTCATCTCGAATCCTGTGCCTTGAGGTAAAACCTGTCCGGACATCAAAACAAACAAACGAACAAAATTTTCTGCCCCAGTTTTCACTAGAAAAATTTCGTGAGTTATTTCTGACAAAAGTCTGAACTTATTCTTTTTTTTAAACAAGAATTGTGTTTGTCTAGGAGAGAACAAATTAGGGAGTGGATCCCTATATCTAAAAGCTCAACTCAGGGATTGGAGCTCTAATGTCGGCAAAAAGGTGACTAGGGAATGGAGGCCCTATGTCTAAAAAGGCACAACTCAGGGTTGGAGCCCTAATGTTGGCAAAAGGTAAAAAGCTCAACTCAGGGATTAGAGCCCTAATGTCGACAAAGGATGACTAGGGAATGGAGGCCCTATGTCTAAAAGGCGCAACTCAGGGATTGGAGCCCTAATGTCGGCAAAAGGTAAAATCTCAACTCAGGGATTGGAGCCCTAATGTTGGCAAAGGGTGACTAGGTAATGGAGGCCCTATGTCTGAATGGCGCAACTCAAGGATTGGAGCCCTAATGTTGGCAAAAGGTAAAAGCTCAACTCAGGGATTAAAGCCCTAATGTTGGCAAATAGTGACTAGGGAATGGAGGCCCTATGTCTAAAAAGCTCAACTAAGGGATTGGAGCCCTAATGTTGGAAAAAAAGGCAACTAGGAAATGGAGGCCCTATGTCTAAAAAGGCACAACTCAGGGATTGGAGCCCTAATGTTGGAAAAAGGCGACTAGGGAATAGAGGCCTTATGTCTAAAAAAAGGCACAACTCAGGGATTAGAGCCCTAATGTTGGCAAAAGCCGACTAGGGAATGGAGGCCCTATGTCTAAAAAAGGCACAACTCAGGGATTGAAGCCCTAATGTTGGCAAAAGGGCGACTAGGGAATGGAGGCCCTATGTCTAAAAGGATCAACTCAGGGATTGGAGCCCTAATGTTGGCAAAAGGCGACTAGGGAATGGAGGCCCTATGTCTAAAAAAGGCACAACTTAGGGATTGGAGCGCTAATATTGACAAAAGGCGACTAGGGGATGGAGGCCCTATGTCTAAAAGGCACAACTCAGGGATTGGAGCCCTAATGTTGGCAAAAGGCGACTAGGGAACGGAGGTCCTATGTCTAAAAAGGCACAACTCAGGGATTGGAGCCCTAATGTTGACAAAAGGCGACTAGGGAATGGAGGCCCTATGTCTAAAAAGGCACAACTCAGGGATTGGAGCCCTAATATTGTCAAAAAGGCAACTAGGGAATGGAGGCCCTATGTCTAAAAGGCTTAACTCAGGGATTGGAGCCCTAATGTTGGCAAAAGGAGACTAGAGAATGGAAGCTCTATGTCTAAAAAGGCACAACTCAGGGATTGGAGCCCTAATGTTGGAAAAAAGCGACTAGGGAATGGAGGCCCTATGTCTAAAAAGGCACAACTTAGGGATTGAAGCCCTAATGTTGGCAAAAGGCGACTAGGGAATGGAGGCCCTATGTCTAAAAAAGCACAACTCAGGGATTGGAGCCCTAATATTGGCAAATGCGACTAGGGAATGGAGGCCCTATGTCTAAAAGGCGCAACTCAGGGATTTGAGACCTAATGTTGGCAAAGGCAACTAGTGAATGGAGGCCCTATGTCTAAAAAGCACAACTCAGGGATTGGAGCCCCAATGTTGGCAAAAGGCGACTAGGGAATGGAGGCCCTATGTCTAAAAAGCTCAATTTAGGGATTGGAGCCCTAATGTCGGCAAAGGTAAAAGCTCAACTCAGGGATTGAAGCCCTAATATTGGTAAAAAGTGACTAGGGAATGGAGGCCCTATGTATAAAAGGATCAACTCAGGGATTGAAGCCCTAATGTCGGCTAAAAGCGACTAGGGAATGGAGGCCCTATGTCTAAAAAGGCACAACTCTGGGATTGGAGCCCTAATGTTGGCAAACAAAGTAACAGGTTGATATTGGGGATTCTAAACTATCCTCTTTTGGGATTTTCTTCTTTTCTTATCTCTTTTCTTTTTTCTTATTTCTTTTTTTTCATTTTTGATAAGATGCATGAAAGAACTTGGAGGAAACTTCTCTTTTGGATTGATTATTTGCTGCAAAGCTATTTTAGCACTTGCACGTTTCTTTTTCTTTTGGCTGCACTCGCTCCTTGCACGGTTGCTCGGATTGTACATGTTTCAATTTTCAAACAAAGAACAATTGTTAGTTTGAAACGGTGGTTGGTTTTGTGGCCTTTATCATCTCAATTGCTTGATCCCGGCCCAGCTTCTATTGAGAATCTTTACTGCTCGCTGGTTTTGAAGATTAATTTCTCTTTCAAACCGAATGGCTCAACTTTCAGGATTTCATGACGACTCGCCCGCATGGGACTTTGATCGTTTCACTTATTCTTCCTTTAGGACCTTTTGTCCTTGACTTTCTTTTTCTTTTTCAACAACTCTGCTTTGATAGCATCAACATTCGTGGCCAGTCGGGATTGGCTTGGTGCACCCGCTAAGGCTGGGTACTTTTTCTAGCTTTTGTTAGACAGAGCCTTGTAAAGCCAGTCCTGCCATTTTTTCTTTGTATTAATTTCGGGAACAGAGTTAGATCGAAAGGGATTCAAGGAAAAAGTAAACAAAAGGCAAGAAGATGAATTTAAAAAGAAGCGTCCCTTTCGGGAATAAAAGAAGGACTTATCTGGGGTGCATGCAGGCTTCAAAATAGACATGACATTCTTCTTGGACTGAATACCCAACCCGCGCAAACTTTCCCGACTTCTCATAAACTCATTGACCCGTGTTTCAGATCCAGGGAGTCTTGCCAGGACTCTTTCAATGGTAGGAGATGTCTTTCGTTCGGCCGACGGCGCCCTTTGCTGGTTTTCGCCAATCGACCTTTCTCATTTCTCTTCTCACGGTCGCCCGCTAGTGCTCTTTACAAGTTTTCACTAAACGGACTCTCTCATTTCAATTTCTCTACTCACCGTCGCCTTATGGTGCCCGTAGGTTTTCACCGATAAGACTCTCTCATTTTATTTCTCTCAGTTTGATTGTATCAAGTTCCAATAATGGCGTTTTCCAATTCCAACGCCTTTGGCAATTGATCGGAAGGACTTGGACCAGGTTTAGGTAAAAAGAATATGGATGGAATTACAACTTTGGAACCATTCTGGCGGGCTCATTGTCGAGCCGTTATATCATCTGCCCCAGTTTCACTTTTTGGGGGAATTGGGATTTTTTGTTTTGGTGTGACTGAACCCCAGAGAGAGGCTGCCTATGTATCCTTTCGGAATCAAGTCAGAAGTAGTTCAGGAAAACATTTTTTTTTTTGTTTCTCTATTTTTATTTCATCATTCATTTTTTTTTCAATAGTACTTTCGGGTTCCAAAGAGGGTAATCAAGGAAGGGTGACCGGCTCAAAGGCTTTGCGAAAGATTGATAGTGTTTGGATATCGGTCATGAAAGCCTTCATCATCTCAATTGAACAAAGTCATCACCGCGTAAAGCCTAGACATAGTACCTTTTTACTGCATCCGCATTCACAACTGCTTCGGGATCAGTTCCTTCGATATCACCCAGATACAATGCTCCTCTCGGCAATATCTTTCTGATGATGTATGGACCTTTCCAATTAGGAGCAAATTTTCCTTTTGCTTCCTGGTGATGAGGAAGAATGCGCCTTAACACGAGTTGTTCCACTTCAAAATTCCTGGGCCGCACTTTTTGTTATAAGCACAGGCCATTCTTTGTTGGTACAACTACCCGTGACAGACCGCAACCATTCGCTTTTCATTAATTAAGGTCAACTGTTCCAGACGAGTCTTGACCCACTCACTGTCCTCAATCTCTGCTTCAACGATGATCCTAAGAGAAGGGATTTCTACCTCTGCGGGTATAACAACCTCAGTTCCATAGACCAAAAGGTATGGGGTTGCTCTTACTGATGCGTGCACCATGGTGCAATATCCCAGTAATGCAAAAGGCAACTTTTCATGCCATTGTCTAGAGCTTTGAATCATCTTTCTCAAAATCATCTTGATGTTCTTGTTTGCTGCTTCAACAGCACCATTGGCTTAGGGCCGGTAGGGAGTGGAGTTTCTCTGCGTTATTTTGAATTGTTCGCATACCTCTTCCATTAAACGACTATTCAGGTTTGCAGCATTATCTGTGATGATAGTTGCAGGAATGCCAAAATGGTAGATAAGGTTAGAGTACACAAAATCTACCACTGTCACGCCCCAAAATTCGAGGAGCGCGACCGGCGCTCAACTGAGTAAACCCGACCGAGCAAGCCTGTTAGACCTCATTCTACCCAAACTAACTCATGAATAAATTGGAGATGGACTCCATTAATCAAATTCTATGAACATATCAATAACAATTTCCACTTCATTTTCATTAGAAACTTCATTCACCACTTTAAAGGTGTTACAAGTTCTATACATCATTACCAAACATTAATATTTCTATTTTAAATTCCCATGCCCGACACTACCCACAACCTGTCTACGGAGCCTCTAAATAGAATTGAAGAATAGTATGGAAATGCCGACAACAAGGCTCCGGCTATACCTTATACAAACATCAAAACAAGATCCCAAAACAGAAGTGGCATGAGCCACATAGGGCCCCGAAAGGAAAGGGCTCACCGAATCAGCTGACGGGAAGTGATGATGAGCTATGGTCGGTGGACTGGAGTACCTGCTATGGATCCACCTACAATTATAACACGAATGTAGCGCCCCCGGCAAAAGGAACGTCAGTACATTTGCATTGTACTGGTATATATGAACAAACTTCGCCCCAAATAAACTCAAACCATACACAGGTAGGTAACAGTAATAGAAACAACAATCAAATGCACAAGAAAAGGAACAATCAAGCCAAACAAGTTTTCAATCTCTCCTGTTTTCCACCTTCCACAATTCCACACCAATGATTTCACAATTTGCTCAAGTGTTTATTTCAATAGTGATTTCGATCACTTTTCCACCCTTATTACCTCGGCCACCCTTATTACCTCGGCCACCCTTAT
>MU664977.1:199303-215679 GCA_026770625.1 Nicotiana glauca
AAAAGGGACGTCAGTACATTTGAATTGTACTGGTATGTATGAACAAACTTTGCCCCAAGTAAACTCAAACCATACACAAGTAGGTAACAGTAATAGAAACAACAATCAAATGCACAAGAAAAGGAACAATCAAGCCAAACAAGTTTTCAATCTCTCCCGTTTTCCACCTTCCACAATTCCACACCAATGATTTCACAATTTGCTCAAGTGTTTATTTCAATAGTGATTTTGATCACTTTTTCACCCTTATTACCTCGGCCACCCTTATCACCACAACCCACACCTTATAACTTCGTTTTACTGCGCGCAACCCGATCCCACCGTACAGTTACAATTCACAAACAACACAACAACAACAACAACAATTCATAGAGAACAACAACAACACTTCTCAAGAAGTAACAACAACAATTCACAAAGAATTTCCATAACCATCAATGCCATTGTCTATCATTTTCAACAATTCATATGTAATTTAAGTCACCACGATAATTACCCACAACAAGCCAAATATGTTATTACCACAGTTGTTCCAATTGCATTATTTACGATTTTCTTCCATCATTTGTTTCTCAGCTCTTACCACATAACTCTTTCACAATCATGCATTTAGTTTATTGCCAATTACTTGTACCATTATATGAGGAGACTTAACCACAAACACTCAAATCAAGCAAATCACAAAAATTTCTTAAACAATCCACGTAGATATCACATACCAAATATTCATACACCAAACAAGGTAATTTTGCAAAGGTCAAAGTTAGCCATACATACCTCAAAGAGCTTTTCCTTAAGTTACTACAACGTTCCAGAAATTCTAGCAACTTCAAACTATTTTGAGACGTAGCAAAATTGAGCAAAAATTAGAAAGATATTCATAACTCTAGCTCATTTGAGCATTTTATCAAATATTAGATGAGCATCTTAATCTCAAATCTCTTTTTATGGTTTTCCTTCATTCCCCAACCAAATCTTAACTTATTTATGTTAAAAAATCTTTCCATAAACCTAAATTGAACATACATGTATACACAATACTAATACACCCAAGAATAATACCTCATTAACCCATCTTATACTCCAAACTCGAAATTAAAACCTAGGGTATATAATCTTACCTCTTGGATGAAGAACTTGTGATTGTGTTCTTTGATTCTTGAAGATTGATGCAAGATTTGGATGATTTAAATGTTGGGTTCCTCCTTCTCTCTCTAAAATGCTATCACCTCTCTCTAAAATCAGTAGAAAATGACCCCAAATGAAGCCCTAAAGGCTATATATTAAAATGCGGTCGGGTTATAAAAATTAGAAAATTAACCCTCCGATGTCAAGTATGCTACCGCAGAATCCACCGCATAATGGGTATGCAGGCCGCAGATTTATCGCAGAACTCGTTGCCCAGAACTGGGTTGTTCTGCCTCATTCTGCGATTGCAGAATGGTTATGCGGTCCACAGAGTTAAATCTGCGATCGCAGATTTCACGCAGAATCGCATTTTTCCAGCTTTTGGTAATTTGATCATAACTCTGTGTAGGAATGTCCAAATGATGAATGGTTTGAAGAGTTGGAAACTAGACTCAAAGACCTTTCATTTTATAGGTTATACATAACCTAAAACCTTATATATATATATATATATTTATATATGCTCATTCAAAGTATAGACTAGTGCAAGATCGTTGGGAATTTTAGCCTATTATGGACTTTTTCCAATTTTTCTTAGACTTAGGCCTTTACTTGGATCCCAAATTACTTACCATAAGACTTATACACATATTTACCAAATCCAATAGATGCACACCATGTTAATAGAACATAAAAATATCATAATAAGCCTACGTGACACCATGAAACCCTAAATTAGTTAGCGAAAATTTACGGGGTCTTACAACCACATCTTTCTTGGTGAATGATTTGAGAGTGATGGCTTCAACCCACTTTGTGAAGTAGTCAATAGCAACTTGTATGAATCTATGCCCATTCGAGGCTTTTGGCTCGATTGGTCATACTATGACGTCCATGCCCCAAGCGACAAATGGCCAAGGTGCTGACATGGGATGTAGCTCTGTGGGAGGTGTATGAATCAAATAACCGTGCACCTGACGCTGATGGTAATTCTAAACAATGTTGAAACAGTCCTTTTCCATGGTTATCCAGTAATAGCCTGCTCGAAGGATTTTCTTTGCTAAAACTTACCCATTCATGTGGGGTCCGCACACTTTTGTGTGTACTTTATGCATGATCCTTCCGACCTCTTCGACGTTAACACATCTTAACAAGTTGAGATCCGGGGTCTTTTTGTACAATACCTCACCACTTAAGAAGAAACCACTTGCATGCCGTCTAATGGTTCTCCAGTGGCTTGCTCGGGGTATTCTTGAATTTTTAGAAACCTTTTGATATCATGGTACCATGGCTAGGTGTTTGGTTCTTCCTCAACCGTATTACAATACCCATGCCTTTCCCTGAATTGGATTTCCAAGGGATCAATGTGGGCATTGACTGGGTAGGGCAACATCGAGGCCAGAGTGGCGAGTGCATCAGCTAGTTCATTGTGACAACGAGGGATGTACCTGAACTTTATTGACTTGAACCGCTTTCTAAGATCTTCCACATGTTTTCGATAAGAATAAGCTTTACATCTCGGGTTTCCCATTCTCCCTAGGCTTGCCGAATAATCAGATCCGAGTCTCCCATAATCAATAACTCTTTGACATCCTGATCGATTGCCATGTTTTAACCCATGATGCAGGCTTCATACTCGGCAGTGTTATTTGTGTAGAAAAACCGAAGCCGAGCTGTGGCCGGATAGTGCTGACCAGTGGGTGAGATCAAGATTGCCCCAATCCCTACACCTTTTGCATTTACTGCCCCATCAAAGAATATTTTCCAAGCAGTAGTATCCTCGGATGTCGCCTCTATTGAGTTTACCTCTTCATCCGGAAAGTAGGTGTTCAAAGGTTGGTATTCTTCATCAACCGGATTTTCAGCCAAATGATCTGCCAATGCCTGGTCTTTCATTGCCGTGCGAGTGACATAGACTATATCAAATTCAGTGAGCAAGATCTTCCACTTTGCTAATCTTCCCGTGGGCATCGGTTTCTGGAATATGTATTTCAAAGGATCCAACCTGGTTATGAGGTAGGTGGTGTAGGCTTGCAGATAATGTCTCAACTTCTGAGCGACCTAAGTTAAGGCACAACAGGTCCTCTCCAACAGAGTATACTTAGCTTCATAGCTGGTAAACTTCTTGCTCAGGTAGTAGATCGCCTGTTCTTTCTTCCCGGTTACATCATGTTGTCCGAGGACACAGCCGAAAGAATTTTCCAAGACCATTAGGTACAAGAAAAGAGGTCTCCCTGGCTCTGGTGGGACCAAGACTGGCGGATTTGATAGATATTTCTTGATCTTATCAAAAGCTTATTGACATTCATCCGTCCACTTGATTGCTGCATCTTTTTTCAACAATTTGAATATGGGCTCACATGTGGATGTCAATTGAGCAATGAACTGACTAATATAATTTAATCTGCCCAACAAGCTCATCACATCTTTCTTGGTTTTCGGAGGAGGCAAATCCCGGATAGATTTTATTTTTGTTGGATCTAACTCGATACCTCTCCGGCTAACTATGAAGCCCAAAAGTTTATCATATGGGACTCCAAATGAACATTTGGCTGGGTTCAGCTTCAAATTATATTTGCGTAACCGCTTGAAGAATTTTCTCAAATCTCGGACATGGTCATCCCAGGTTTTGGATTTGATGATTACGTCGTCCACATACACCTCTATCTCTTGATGCATCATATCATGGAAAATTACGGGCATGGACCTCATATAAGTTTCCCCAGCATTCTTCAGACCAAATGGCATAAGTCGGTAACAGTATGTACCCCAGGGTGTGGTGAAGGTTGTTTTCTCTGCGTCTTCTTCATCCATCAACACCTGGTGATATCCTGCGTAACAATTCACGAAGGACTATATCTCATGTTTGGCGTAGTTATCAATAAGGATGTGGATGTTGGGCAAAGGGAAGTTGTATTTGGGACTTGCCTTGTTCAAATCTCTATAATCCATACACACCCAGGTCTTCCCATCTTTCTTTGGGACTGGGACTACATTAGCTAGCCATGTGGTGTACTGGACCACTCGGATTACCCCTGCTTTCAACTTTTTTGTGACTTCTTCTTTGATCTTGTCACTGATATCAGTTTTAAATTTCCTTTGCTTTGCTGGACCGAAGAGTAATCGGGGTAAGTTGGCAACTTATGAACTATCAGATCAACACTGAGCCCTGGCATGTCGTCATACGACCAAGAAAACACATCTTTAAACTCAAACAGGAGTTGGATTATTGCATCCCGAGTTTTCTCGTCCGTGTGAATGCTTATCTTGGTTTCCCTGATTTCTTCAAAACTACCCAAGTTAATCGGCTCGGTATCATTTAAGTTTGGCTTAGGTTTATTCTCAAATTGTTCCAATTCTCGATTTATTTCCCTAAAAGCTTCTTCTTCATCGTATTTCGGTTCTTGGTTCATTATTTCACGATTAGACAACGTGTTTGGATCCGGGCATGAAGTCTACAAGCATGTCATACTATTTTAAGCCGCATTATTAGAACTGAAAGAATAAATAAGAGAGAAAAATGGCAAGAATCAGAAAGAATAAAGAAAGATAAACGAAGAAATATTGATTTCATTTCTTGGAATTTGAAGATAACAGGGTTTACATTTTGGAAATTAAAAGACAAGAAACTAAAGAAAACATCCGAGTTACACCCTGGAATAACTCATGATGCAGAAAAAGTGGCAAGATAGGACTACCGGGACTCCCGCCTAATTGGGAATGGCGTAGCCATCCAATTCTGCAGCTTGACGTTTGGTCCCATATACAGCACCTCGGCGGTGCATGAGTCCTCTCCTGGCTGAACCATGTGGGTTTCATATAGTATCTTTCTCATTTCCCCACATATTTCTTCAATCTCTTCGGCCGTAAAGGCCTCATCCTCTTCTTCTTCATTATATTTTGGCTTGACAAAGGTCTCATACATATGTGGAAGTGGTTGAGGCAAACCCATCCCTCATTCTTTCTCTCATCTGCCCATTTTATGTCATCTGGGGTAGATAGGAAACCTATCCTGAAGAACTTCTCAATTGAAGGCAGGGTAACTGGTTCAGCTATTCCTTGCAGAGATTTTCCAAGTCCCTTCCCTGGTTTGAAACCATGTCTGATCATTTCTTTGGCCACCATAATCGAGGCATTGGATAGGAAGGGTTGGGGGCAAGGGTTTCCTTCTTCATGCTGGTCTGCCACCACAACTTCGAAAGCTTGGTAAACTATGTGCTCACTGCCTTCCCTCGCTTCAAGACATATGGGACGGACGGGTCCCGATAGATTGATTGTTCATCCTTTTCGTAGACCACGATCTCCTGATCCTCATGTTCAAATTTCACCATTTTATGGAGAGTGGAAGGTACAGCCCCTGCTGCGTGAATCCAAGGCCTTCCCAAAAGAAAGTTATAGGATGTGTCCATGTCTACCACTTGGAAGGTCACCTCAAAGTCCACCGGGCCAATGGTCAGAATTAGATCAATTTCTCCAATTGTGTCCCTTTTGATACCATCGAAGGCTCGTACAGAAACATTGTTGGGATGAATCCTTTCAGTCCCAATTTGCATACGCTGTAGTGTAGAGAGTGGGCAGATGTCTACCCCAGAACCTCCGTCTACCACGACCCTCTTCACGTAGTACCCTTGACATTTGACAGTTAAGTGCAAGGCTTTATTATGTACAGCCTCTTCTGGGGGCAAGTCATTTTTGCTGAATGAAATCTGGTTGATAGCGAAAAATCTTTCCGATATTCTTTCTAACTGTTCCACAGAAGTCTCAGCTGGCTCGTATGCTTCATTGAGGGTCTTCATTAAAACCTTCTGGTGTTCGGGGGATTTCATTAGCAATGATATCAAGGATACTTGTTCAGGATACTTTCAAAGTTGATCAACTACTTCATAGTCCGCCATCTTCATTTTCTGAAAGAAAGCTTCTACCTCTTCGGCACTTACAGGTTTTTTAGATGGGAAACGCTTTCTAGTGGCGTTGTTCACTTCTTCCACGTTGGAATACTTCTCAACAGGGTGATTTTCTTGAAGCTCTACTGAGGTTTATTTTCCGTGATACGTCACCACTATTTTATGGTAATTCCAAGGCACCGCAGCAGGATCTGTCATGGACTTCTGTGGCGCGCGTCCAATAACCACGGGCTCGTTCAGCCTCGATGGATTAATTGTCCCCCGCACCATATAAGCTCCTTTGGGTACATACATCTCGGTTCCTTTTTTCAGTTCAAATCTCTTTGGAGGACTCAAAGTCAACTGCTTTTTTTTTCGGCCTCGTGGGACATAGAGAACAACATCTTTGGGAGGCACTGCCCCCATTCCCGCTTCAACTTTCTTTTCTAGTTTTGAATGGGTGGCTTTGTTCTTCTTTTCCCCTTCATCTTGCTTCGGGGCAATTTTTGGTTTTCTCTCCACATTAGCAATGGCAATTATGGCCTTTAGTGCCGGATCAAATTCCTTATCTTCACAAATTATTCCAATTACTGGCCCATTGTTATGGGCTGGCAGTAGGTTATTAGTCACGTTGGGGACATCCTCATCCCTTAGCACTATCTTTCCTTGTTCTATCAAGTTCTCCACTGCTCTTTTCAAGGTCCAAAAATCATTCGTATCGTGCCCTTCTGCTCCTGAATGATAGGCACATCTGACACTAGCTCTGTAAGCGGGTGATGCTGGGTTTTGACTTGTTTGAGGAACTGGCTGCAGCAGACCCAATTGGAAAAGCTTTGGAAATAGATTGGATAGGATTCACCGATTGGTGTAAAAGTTTGCCTCCTGGGTGGCTCACGAGGGGGAAAGTTATTCTGTGGAGGACGAGGATTGTAGTGGTTTTGGTGAGGAGGCTGGTTTCTTGGAAATGGAGCTTGGTTTCTGTTGGCCTGTTGCTGAGGCCGGACAAAAGGTTGAGCATTCATGACCGCGTACGGTTGAGGAGCATAGGCCATGTCCTGGTGAGGGTAATAATGTTGAGGGGTTCTTTCTAGGAACATGGATCTAGGAGCGCGATGTCTTCTTGCACCCGATGCCGCCATGGATGTTTCTTCTTTCTTCTTACCCTTGGCCACTCCTCTAGATCCGCCTTGAATGGCTTGGGAGGTTGCTCTAATAGCGGATTGGCTCAGAATTTTGCGTGTTTTTCAATCCATTTTCCACCATTTCACCGATTTTGATAGCTTCCGCGAACGGTTTACCCATAGCTGACATCATATTTTGGAAATAATCAGCTTCCTGAGCTTGAAGGAACACCGTGACCATTTCGACCTCGTCCGTTGGAGGCTTTACTCTAGATGCTTTCTCCCGCCATTTGATTGCGTACTCCCGAAAGCCCTCCGAGGACTTCTTTTTTAGATTTGCCAATGAGTTTCTGTCTGGAGCAATGTCTATATTATAATGGATCTGTCTTACAAAGTCTCTCGCGAGGTCATCCCAGATATGCCAGCGAGAGATATCCTGATCCATGTACCACTCCGAAGCGATATCCAGTAGACTTTCTCCAAAATAAGCCATGAGCAATTCTTCTTTTCCTCCAGCTCCTCGCAACTGATTGCAGTATTTCTTAAGATGAGCAATAGGATCACCGTGCCCATCATATTTTTTGAACTTTGGAGTTTTGAATCACAGAGGCAAATGCACATGAGGGAACATGCATAGATCAGTATATGACACACTTTTCTGCTCACTCAGACCCTGCATGTTTTTAAGGCTCTGCTCTAGGCTTCTCATCCTCTTTGCCATTTCTTCCTATTCGGGAGTTTTGGGTGTCTTTTCTTGTCCCGTTGTGAACTCAAATGGAGGTGGCTGAGGATAAGTATAAGTGGGTACTGAGGAGGCTCCATTTGGAAAGTGGGTGTTTGGAACGTAAAGGCTAAAGGATCAAAAGTGGGTCTAGGCAGTGCATGCTGTGTTGTGGCTGAGCATGGGGGAGCTGTAAAGATATTGGAAGCTGCTCCGGACATGAACACCTGGGGGCGAACCTCAGAAGGTGTTCGCACGAAATGAGCCGATATGGTGGGCTATCCTAGTGGGGTGTTTGGATGGCTGATGGGAATATTGGAGGTACCCCATGATCTAGGGAACAGTTCGGGGGATCCGGGGATAGCACTTGGAGGCTCCCTCCCATTCGTCCACGCACCCCACATTTCCATGACCCTAAGACATAGGATCCTGTTTTCTTCAGCCGCTGCAGATTCTGAGGCCGGGATGCCCGAGATTGGGCTATCTTCTGGGATGGGAATTGCTGGCAAGGTCATTTCCGAAGACATTTCTATGCTCCCCTTCGATCTAGTAAAGTACGGATATGATGCCAGTTTACCACGAAAAACTAACCATCATTTCTATAAAACCTGGACTGGTTGTGATAGCAACAAATGGTTAGTTTGAGACAGATAACAGATAGGTAATCGCACGTTAGAGTTTGATACAGCTATACGGTTAAATGGGTGTCTACATGTTTTACAACGGTTGCATGCGTCATCTTGGATTTTCCTTATTCTTTCCCATTTTCTTCTTTTGATTTCCACTCTTTTTTCCTTGCCTTTTCTTTCTTTTCTGGTTTTCCTCATTTTTCTTCTTTATCTTTTCTTATTGGAGTTATTTACAAAAATATGACCGGATCCGATGAGTATTTCCTACGTATCACGACGCCGCGTGAATTAGATCATTACGCAGTTCAAGAAAAATAAATACAAAAAGTAAAGAAATAATTTTTGGGAATTTTCAATTTTTATTAATAAAACTTCTATTACAAAAGATATTAACTACTTATTTTCTTGGAAAGAAAAACTACAAACAGACTCAAAATAAGGCAAAATACAGACTCGATGCTTGAAAGATCAGGAATACATTAAAGCTTCAACTACTGGGGCTCGCAGGGCATCATTCGGCCTGGCCGCGGGCCTATGTGCGAGACCCCCTTGTAGTCGCTCCAAATCACCCATAACTTGACGGACAAAAGTCATCATGCGGCAAAGAAGGTCTTACGAGTCATGTCCTCGCATGCTTGGCATTTCGCGGTGATATAGTCAGCGATGGCCCTAATCTTTCTCTAATTAGGCCTTTTTCCTGAAGTAACCGCCCTATCTGCTAGTTTCGGGCCTCCAACACTTGGGAGTCATGAAAGTGCTGATTTTGCAATTGCTGTATGTCTTTCTCCATTTGGGCCATCAGCTTATAACAATGCTCCCTATCAGCCTTGAAATCTTTAGCCCGTTGGGCTGCCTCATCCTCAAGAGTAGTCACCTTTCTTCCCAGGCTAGTGATGGTCCCTTCATAATTTCTCTTCATTTGCTGCATAAATCGTGCTAGTTCTTCTGCTTTCTTTGTCCACTGTGCCCGGATTTTTGCTAGATTATCTTTATACTTTTCCAGGTCTTCTTGGCACTTGAGGACTTTCTTTTTTAGACCACTTATAAGTCTTTCATCAGCCCGACTTCTTTTCGGGTTATTGGCAACTGTTTTCATCTTTCTGATCTGAGCTTTAAGGGCCTTATTTTCCTGGGCCAGCTTCTTCTTTTCTCCCTCATCTGCGGCAGCTTGAACACCATTTTCAAATTGAAGCTCCATGACTTGCCTTTCCAATTGGCTTATTTTAGCTTTGTACTCATGCTCCTTAGTTAACCAATCCTACTGCACCTAGGCCCCATCGGTAAATTATTGGACGTGTGGCCTCTTTGCGGGCCTTTCAAGAATCTGGAATCTTTTGCCGAACCAAATCATGTACTTAGGGTCCACTTCACCTCTAGCCCGGTCTTGCACTATGGTCTTAGGTTCAAGAAACCTACACTAATTCCATACTTGGCAAATTTTCCCTTCTGGAAATGCGAATTTTGGGCCCAGTTCAATTACATGTTTACTCAAATCTTAATCATTGTGGACAGTTTGAAATCTTTCTAGTTGTCGCAAGACCCTGTAGGGAGCATATGGCTGGATACTCCAGATGCTCATCAAGAGGATATAAGACACTTCAGCTGACATGTACACTGCTTTGGTGGTAGGGAGCTATCCAAATGCCCATTCGATCTTATCGGCAGTCAAGGATCTCAGATGTGCAAGCCAAGCTTCAGTACCCGTAGGGAATTCAATAACTGCTACTCGGGTTTCGAATTCTTCAATGCAGCTCAACCCGGTTAAACCATAATTCATGTATCCAACCTGGTGACAGAGGTGCTCTTGCATCTATAACTGTAGTAACAAGTTACAACCCTGGATGAACTTTCCCCCTTCCCGGCAGATAGTCAAGGCTCGATAGATTTCAGATACGATCAGAGGGACCATAGTGCTGTTGGCTTTCTTGATTGCAACATCGATCATTCCCACAAGACCTATCTCTATGTTCCCATTTTTCCATGGACAGACCACAGCTCCCAAGAATGCTACCATGAAAGCTAAACCCCGCATTGCCTCCCATTTGTCTTTGTTTCTGGCATGGGTTAGACCAGTGTTTGACTCTTCAAAACTTCGGGGGTTGCCATATCGATGGTACAAGAAATGGAGTGTGCAATAACCTTCCGATAGATTTCCGTCCTGAACATCCCGACTAATACTCAGTAAGTCCAGGAACCTATGGGGGGATACCGGTCTTGGTGCCAACGGATATCGGCTTCTAAATTTCCATTAAGGCCCGCATAACCCACAACTTCCTCCAACGTAGGTGTGAGCTCAAAGTAAGAGAAACGGAACACATTGCGAGTTGGGTCCCAGGTATTAAGGCTTTAATTATGTCCAACCTTGGCTTGGCGTTCAATAGTCCGACGAGGCCTCCCATAACTTTTACCACTGTTTCTCTACTGCCCTTTTCTAGATCATTCCACCACACATGGAGCTTCAAGGGAATCTCCTTAAGGACAGTGAATGGTTCAATTTCATTTGTACTCATCCTGCACATTTATTAAGGTGATTTAAAGACTTATTTTAACCTAAAAGAAGAAAAAGCAACATCACTCTTTTCTCAAAATTTTAATTTCAAAAACAAAACCCCAGCTTTGCGGATACGGCCTTTTAGCATTTCGGGAAATAAGATTTTAAGGCTGTGCCCGCTAACCGTTGAAAATGACCAAAGGTGGTTGTTCTTGCAAAAAAAGCCTTCCGGCGCCCTTTTGGGGACATTCGGCTTATTTTAAGCAATAATGGCATCACCCGACTTATTTGTGATAAAAATTAAAATTTTTGTTGTTTTTGGGCTATTTTTGATATAAGGGGAGTTGGACCCGATGAGGGTTGCCTACGTATCCTACATCCGGTGGGAATCAAATTGGCGTAGTTCGGGAAGATTTGAGAAAACCAATATTTTTGAAAACAAAAACCTTTCTTTTCTTTTATTTTCTCAAAAATCCGGCAGAGTTTTAGTACTAATTGGGTATTGGTTTTTCAAAGCAGGTGATTACCCTCACTTAACCCTAACATTGCTATTTTTTTAACTCTCTCCCATTATTTACAAGCAGGTCGACATGCAAATCCGAGCAAATAAATGCACAAGTAGCAAGTAAGATACATCAGGATGGTCTTTTCATTTCAGGTTAGCTGTCCTAGATGGACCCAACCCCTGCGTTGAGTCCCCTAAGTCAAATGCACATGATATAAAAAAACGTTCCTACTAGGGATCCGGTATGAGGCTTTGTTATACTAGGTTTAAAACCTGGGTTTATTATGCTAGACCTGGCTTACTCGAGCGGACAACTCGAGCTGAGGGGGGCAGCGTACTGGAGATACAGAAGCTCCACAGGCTTAGCAACTTGTTCGAACCTCGTTCTAAAATGGGATAAGACTCTAAACAGACGAGAAGTCACATGAAGTGCACCCTTCTCCATGATTTAGAAGACTTAGAGAGAGGAAGGGTTTCGTAGCAGTTTATATACAGTTCACACAATATCAAAGCGGTAAAATCATTTAGCACATTAGGCTCAAACATGTAGAAAAATTAGATAATAGATAAAGCCAATCATAATAGCTATTCTAAGCTTAGAATTCTTGAACCCTGAACTGAAGTTCTGGGTTCGTTCCCTAGCAGAGCCGCTAGAGCTGTCACACCTCCTTTTTACCATACCACACCGAAGGATAGTATATAAAGGGATTTTTTCCACTTTAAGGGACATTATGTGAACTGAGATTATTTAATGATCAGAGTCGCCACTTGGGATAGGTTTGGTTTTGGTGTCCCAAGTCACCGATTTATCTTGAATCCCAAATCAAGGAAGTTTTCGACTTTTCAAGTGAAGTCTGCGAACCAGAAATTCTGACTAAGGAATTCTGTTAACCCGGGGGAAGGTGTTAGGCACCCCTGGATTCCGTGGTTCTAGCACGGTCGCTTAAACTATCATAATTGGCCTATTATCTGATTTTAATACATGTTTCAACATATAGTGCAATTTTATATTATTTACCACTTTTAATTAATTTTAAGAAAAATTGAACGTCGTTTAAAATGTGTCTTTGGATCACGTCACATGAAATGCACCCGCAATCCGAAACATATTTTATTCAACGGTTTAGGATTTGCATTTGGGTCACATGAAATACACACCCGAGTTTAAGAAGGTAATATTATTAAAAGCCACACCTAAAGCAACTAACACATTGTTAACTTTGCGGGAGGCCATGAAAATTCGCTAAATGGCATGTCCCGAATTCTAAGGATTTTAAAGGTATAATTAAAGAGGGCCACACAATTTGTGAATTTTGTTTGGCGCGGCGCACCTCAATTCCACTTTTAAAGGATGTCCTAACTAAGATTCGAGAAGGCCATGAACTATTATTATCTATTTGGGCCACCTCCGGAATCATTTAAAGGGACTTAGGTAATTGACTAAAGACTTACAGTGATTGAAATTCCATCTAAATAAACCAAATATTTTAAAACCCTCTGAATCAGTAAGTGGTGAAATGACAAGGGGGTTAACGTGAAGCCCAATTGAGAAGCAAGGCCCAAATTACTCTCGAAGGAGACTGTCAAAGTTGGAGCGCAGCAATGAGCTCAAATCGAAGCTTCAACAGATTTAGACGAGGGACTTAACATCGGTCCCTATAGTCCCAGAACTAGCAAAATCCAACAACACAAATCAATTAGTGGGCCAATATAAGTATAAATAATAGCTGGGCTCGTTTGTGCAACTGGGCCAGCGTTGGGCATGGTTCTTGTATTCCAAATGGTTCAGATCAGATTATAATGATACAAACACAAATTGATGCCAACACACGAACATGAAATTAAGGGATTTGAACTTCTGATATAAACCTTTGACACAAATTAACCCAAAACACCATCAGATTTATTTTAAAAATGCCTGGGCCTGAGAATGAGCCCAAATTTGAACAAGGATCACTTCCAATAAGGACAAGATCCTTAGCTCAAATTTGCTACTCAACTCACAGGCCAGCCCTTTTTTAGTTTCTCTTTTCAAATACAGATAAACGGATAGACTGCAGGGGTGAAATGTTCAAAACTAAAGGAAATGTATAAACAACTGTATTTTAGATTTACAGATTTCCAGACTCGAAATGAATGACCACAAGGACTAAGGCAACGGAACTTAGCCACTGAATGCATAGATTAGGATTTAACTAAGAATCACTAAAAATCTATTCACCATAGCATAGTACACACAAACATATTAATCTTATAGTTATCTTCTTGCTCGCATTCTATTCCAAATTTAAACTAACATTTAAGACATGACAGCGGAACCCTGAAAACACTTAGAAGAGAGTAGTACTACTATAGATTAAACTACCAATGATTTCCCTGCTTCATGATCAACAAAAATTCAAAATTTTATATCATAGCTAAACTACTGAAAACATAGCAAACATACACCTACATGGACAGAAATAGAAGTTGACAGCTCTCAAAATGATTTCTACATTTAGCTAACATGAATTGCTAAAATTAACCTATGCTAAAACTACAATTACCAAATAAGAATGAGTTCCACAGTCCATAGTTAATTACAGTGAAGATTTAGCTAATCAAATAAAAAAACTAATCGAACTATAATGAACCAAGTGAACGTAGATTAACTTGAGAAGTCATGCAGAGCTTTTATTTCATTTCCAATTTAAGAGCTACATCAAGGAAGACTCAGAACGTGTACCTGGAGTTCACAAGAAAAGCCAAAAACAGGTGATGAGTGAGTAGCAAGAAGCAACAGCAGGAACATATTTCAGCAAGCAAAAATCAACCCAGAAAAAACTCGAGGAAGACCAACTTAAACCCCAAACTTGAACCAGCAATAGTATCAATAGAAACTAGCCCTAAAAAATCCAACCAAAGCTGACCCAAATACTTGAATATCAAACAAGATTCATCTCATTTTCAATTCCTGGATATTCAGAGCTTGTTTTAACAATGAAAACCTCCAAGATCTTAGGGAAACTTTAATGGAACAGTGCTTTTTTGGAAGTTTTAGCTGCCTAGAATTTTTTTTTAGGATTTTTGTCTCCAATCCTTCTACCTTCTGCCTCAAGTAACAATGCCTTTATAGACAAGTTACTAGGGAAGCCTTGCAGATTTGTTTTTACCCTTTTAGTCCTTTTCTCATTTTTGTTTTTAGCTAGTTAGTCCTTCATTTTAAGCCTTGCTACCCAAGTTATACTACCCAAAACCTGAAATGAAATTAACATCCCACCCTAGAAGCTTCCAAATCTGTTAGGAAAAGATTCTCCAACCTAAATTACCCATATTACCCCCTAGTCACCCTATTTTTTACCCCCGAACCTCAGACGGATTATGGGTCGAGTCAACCCTGGGCTGACCCATTTAGATGTCCAGCCCAAATCATCAGCCTGAGCCTAAAAGTATGAACCCCTCCCCAGCCCAAGTACAAATAGACTAATTGAGGATAAGCAAAGCAGAATACTTCAAATAATTTCAATATTGAAATAATGAACTAGAATTAATAAATTGTAACTAAACTTGATTAACAGGCTATTTGTACTAATTAATTAAAAAGAAAAGCTTCTTAAAACTAATCATGCATGTAAAGGACACTCTAAAAAACTGGGCAAACAAAAAGTCCAAGAAAGGGTAGAACAGATGACATTAAGAGGTACAAATGAAAGAACAAAGGGAAAATTAACAAAAGAAAAGAAAGAAAATAAACAGAAAAGAAATACCTAAATGGCTCAGGACAAACTTTGAATGATTCTTTGATTTTCGACTGAAGTAGACTTTAAACTTGTGTTTTCATGTGAAAACACATGCATAAGGTCCAGTACAGTCTCAAAATCTCAACAGGCCCGTGGAATTTGAAATTGTGGAATTAGGGCTTTTTTTTCTCCGATTTAAAATTTGAACCGTTTGAGGAGGATTCGAGGGAAAGAGAGTAGAATTTGGTGGAGAGGAGGTGGTGGGGGTTCAGGTGTGTGATTTTGGTAGAGTTTGGTGGTGGCGCTGCCACCAGAGAATGTTAGGGCGGTGCTAGGGTTCTACTCTTTGATTTGAAATTCGAGGGATTTCAAAGGGATTCGAAGGAAGGTATCAGGGATTCGGAAAGAGGGAGTTGAGGAGATGATTTGATGTTAATTTGGGGTTGAATGGGGGTGGTTTAAGGACGCGCCGTCATGGTCCTGGGTGGTGGAGACAAGGGCAGCTAGGGTTTTTGGAGGGGGTCTCTGAAGAGGGAATTGGGAGAGACGAAGCTAAGGGGGTATGGGGTCTCATTCAGACATATATATGTCAAACAACCCTAGCTTCCAGACCGTTGGATGAAGAAAACCTCGACGGTCCTGATTCAATTTAACTCAAAACGAGGTTGTTTGGATGGGAAAGGGTCTGGACCAGTACATGGGTGATCTTGGGTCGAGTTAGGTGGTTTTGGATGGGTTTTGGGGAATTTTGGACCAATTATTTTAATTGAGTATTGGCCCAAATTGATTTTCTCTTTATTAACAAATCCTTTTCTTCTTTTTTTTTAATTTTTTCCAAATTTGTTAATTACAAATAAAAATAAAAAACTAATCTAATTCTAAAATTAATTGCTTCTCAAAAATTAATTAAGTGCTAAATTAAAAAGAAAACTATAATTTTCGAAAATTTAAAAGTAAAAATGCAAAAGAGCTATTTTTGTTATTTTCTTTCATTTTTGTAACATTAATTATCTGTTGGATACAGGGAGTTATCTGTTGGATATTAGTATACCTTTCATCTATTTCGTATTTCTTATATTTCTTATATTGCTGCTATTTTGTTATTTTGTGTTATGTTGTGTATTTCATGTTATTTTTAGTATCAGTCTATTGATAGTACTAACTTATCGTCTCTTGCTG